>JAGVVM010000637.1:0-57886 GCA_019149425.1 Psidium friedrichsthalianum | reverse complement strand
GGCAACTGATGCTCGAATTGGGCAATGTTGCTGGCAAATGCTGGCAGTAGATTTCTCATTCTGTCCTCGCCATGAGCAATTTGACTTCTCGAGCTGGAGCCTTCATCATTACTCGAGAAAGTGTGGGGATCACCAACTGTCCTGCTGCCAAAAACTCCTTCCATTCGAGGATTAGAGAAGTGGAAGCGCTCAGGATAACTTCTTGTCTGATTCTCTGGCTGCGCAGGCGCGCTGATCGTAGGATGAATGCTAATCACAGGTTGGTGCTCAGACCAAGGAATCTGAACACACTGCCCCTGCGGTCTATACTCTTGAAGAGCATTGGGGTGATTTTGGGGGATACTTTGATTAACGCCTAGGGGATTGATGGCACGGCTACTGGCTTGGTTGATGATGGGAAGTGGCTGGCCCCTTGCTAACCTGCGAAATTTATGGTGGCGAGGAGACTTGACGTTCAGGATTGGATTAGTCCCGCCTTGGTTTTCTTGATTCTGAACTGTATTGTGTTCTCTCACCCTTTTTCTGTACTTCTGAAGATAACTCGAAACATTTCCTTTAGTGAGTCCCTCTACCTTCATAATTTCCAGTATATGTTGCGGCCGTGCCGAATTGATTCCTAGCTGCTGAACTGCATTAACAAACATACGATGCAGCTCGGGAGACCAAATCATCTTCTTTTTCCAGTTGCTTGGAACAATATTGAAGGCTTGATGATTGTTCTCTTGGTCGTGCAATTGCTTCCTTACCACGTGCTGCCATATGTTTTGAAGCACCCGAACCCTAACTGGTTTCGTTATGACGTCTTGGGCCCCATGTAAGACAGTCTTCATTATGGCTTGCTGATCATCGGTTGCCGATATTACGACGACTGGCATGTTTAATTCAGAATTGATGACTTCCAAGAGAGTGAAAATATTCATGTCAATCCCTACCATGGCGGTGAGGATGATATCAAACTGGTCACTACTCCTCCTTAATACTTCTAAGGCCTCTGTCGCTTTTGCTTGAGCTAAAACCTTATACCGGCATTTTCTTAATACGGTAACAAGGATTGACAGAGAGACTGGATTACCGTCAATGGCCATGACCGGTAGACCCTCAGGGTAAGGAACTTCATCAGCTGGGTTGAACATGCGCCCGTTTCCCTAATGCTCGACATATTTCTGGATCTAGGACTGCCGACTCGAGACCGCCTCAGGATGTCTTCTTGAGGGATCACGGGATCGTCGATGGCTTCTCGTAACAGGCTTTGAAAGCCGATGCTTTGATGGTGAAGGTTTTGAATTCCTCTCCCACGAGAACTCCTTCCTCTCTATCTTTCTCCTGCGAGTTCTTGCAGATGAGCTCTCACTATCAGATGAGGACAAGTTCTCTCTCTGGCAATAGCAACGACTTCCCTCTTCACGGGCAGCGCTATTGGATTTACCGAGGAGAAAATCTGACATTCAGCTTTTGATCAAAAGGGGAAATCCTTGTTTCTCGCTCAGTTTGTCTTCTTCTTCTTCTTCTTCTTCTTTTTTTCTTTTTTTAATGTGGTGCCCCCCCGAAATCCTTTCATAACTTTTCTTGTGGATTTTCGACACCCAAGACTGTAGATCAACAGTAAGCCCACGATTCTCGATTTACACGTCATTTCTCTCCAAACTGTGATCGTGCTTGGGGCACGAGATTCGATTTCTATCTGGGGTTGCTCGATGAAGTTGGAGTCCCATATACGATTCTAATACGGTATTTGCACATTTGATGGGAGGAAATAGAATTACCCATTGCTTAACCCTAGATACCGAGAAAGCAAAAAAATCCCACGCAGGGGAATTGGGCATGAAATGAGAAATACATTCATTCGAGATTGGTTCTGCTTTCCTTGAGGGTTCTCTACCAACAGACTAATTTCAGAATTAGATCAACTCCGAATTAGATTTGGTACAGATGACCGAGGATTCACAATCACCGGCTTCGACCATGGACTTCATTACAGATTCGGAGTTTTGCCAGGGTCGAACTGGTCCATCATGGCAACAAGCTCACCCTCAAGGCCATTCCACTCGTGGTGTTGCATGTCTCTTCCCTCGGAGGTACCGATGTTGATCTAATGAGATCGGTTCTCCCATGCGCTCCTTGAACAAAACCTAATTGTGTTGGGAATTGATTTGAGGGTTGGAAAGGTAGTGGAGGAGGAATATAGGGGCTGTCAGAAACCAACGGCTCCTCGTCATTCTTCGTAGCAATGGCGGAAATCTTTTCTAACCGCTCCTTTAAACGAGCATTTTCATCCCTCAGGCGTCGGTTGTCGAAATATAGCTCGGTAAAAGCGGTACGGCCACCACAGTTATGACAGGTGGTGGTGGCAAGAACGTCTGCCCAGAGCTTTTCATTTTCAGCCTTTAGAAACGCATTTTCATGGCGTTCATACTGAACCTTCATTCTGGTTCGCTTATTTTGATACCAGAACTTGATCTGCCAAGGCTCCAGCCCTAGCTCTTGACTCAGTTCCATTTTCTGTTTGCCGTCGGCATAGGGCACGTTCTGAAGAAATCCTCAAGCCTTTGTATTTGCTCCTCAGTATGGCGACGGTAACGCTTCTTTTGACCTTTACTGTTGTTGCCCTTATCTTTACTGAGATCTTGGACGTCGTCAGCGGAAGGGCCAGGCTCCATGGTCTGAATCCCAGACATGGCCTCGAATTCTTCATTTCCCATGTCCAGCAAGTGGCGGTAGCCCTCATATATGTTGGGTTGAGACATCCTTGATGGGCTACTGGTTCCTCAACGTTTGCAGCTCTCTCTTGTATCTTTACTCTCTCTGAGCAAGCATGTATGCTTAAAAACTCTCTTCTGAGTATGGATGAAGATTACCAGGAGAACGCCTCTTTTAAAATCTAGGCGCAGGTTCAGAAATTGTATCGCCCCTCTCGACATTTCTGTTTTTCAGACGAGCCTTCACTCTGTCTACAAATGGAGACAATTCTTCTCTTCTTTTCCGCTAAAATTTACTTGTCTCCCACTCGGCTCGTCTTTTTCTTCTTTTCACGGTAGGGGGGCCCTGTCGTTATCTCCACCGTCGATTTGCTGGCGAGTCCTCCAATAAAGACGAGTCATATCTCTCTTTCTGCCGAAAATTTCTTTGTCCCCCACTCAGCTCGTCTTTTCGTTCTTTCTTTTTTCAAAGCGGTGGAGTCCCGTCCAGCTTTTCCACAGAGACGTCGGGTTTGTTCGGCTCGAGGTTGCCGTTTGACTGGAATTTGAGCCAGCGGGGGTGTTGCCGACAGAGAATGGTAGATAGGAAAACCTTCTCCGCCGAAGTCCTGGCTGGGTGGGAGAGACTCTACAATCTTCTTGGTAGAGGTTACGCTCATATAGCCCAAAACTCTACCGTTGAGGCTGAAATCCTCGGTCTATTCAGGACCGTGGACGCAGCTTCTGTTGAGGGTACCCAACTGGGGAGGGAGTATCGGAACTTCCCGACCCTCTTCATCAATTTTCTGGCCGCCTATAACCGCGCTTATGAGACGGTCCTTGTGACTGCCGTCGTGAAAGCTCGTTACCAAGACGGCACGAGCGTCTAGAAACAGTCACGTTTGTGGCTGATAATCACAAGAAGGCCCTCAAGTTTGCCAACGATCAGCTTTCGTGGCTGGTTCGTGAGAGGGGAAAGTTGGTGGACCGTCTGGCCTTGGTCCAAACTTACGCCGAACAGGAGCCAGGCAATATTATGATGAGGTGCAAATGCGGTTGGCTGCAGGAGAGACTTGATGACATTACGGCAGACATTGCTTTCGAGAGGGCGGCGATTCCGGACCTGGAGTTTGCCGTTGAGCATTACGAGGCCAGTATGGCCCAGACTAAGGTGAAGTGCGATCGCCTCTTCTTTAGGCTCGCGGAGCTTGATCCCGAGAACGCCCGGTGCACCCAGAGCATTAACTTCATGGAGAGCCAGCTGAGCTCCTTTGTGATGCTTATTAGGGCTCAATTTGATTTCACTTTTCCTCCCCAGTGAGTTGTTGTAAGGTTGTTGGTGAATGGAATGAAGAGAAAGTTTCACGTGTTTGTGCTTTTCATTTTCCTGCCATTTCTTCGCCCATATAGTATGATAGGACGATTTACGGTACTGAAGACGTTGAGGCTTACACTCTTCTTGGTGTTCTTGTTATCTGCTGCCGGCGATGATATCAAGGACATTGACGAAGGGTTCGGTGGCGGCCCCCACCGGTCATAACGATACCCGTGAGTCAGTCGTGTGAATTATTGCAAATCGACCACTCGATTAGTGCTCCAATAAACAAACCAGGCTGCCCGTTGCGTGCCCCACTTTACTCCTGCCTATCTCTTTCGGCGTCCACTTGAATGTGTCGGTCGCCTGTAGCGTTGGGAGAAATGATTGCGGGCCATGCTCGGTAATAAAATACTGGTCCTCCAAAATCTTCCATGTGTTTTGAATCCGAGGAAGGTAAAAAGGCAAGCCTTTGTTCAATTTAATCACAAAGGCGTCGCAAGGTCGGGTTCATAATCTTGCCCCATGGGTTTTGATTACACAGTCTCAGCTTTCTCAACAAAAATACATGAACCCTTCTAATACATTAAAAATGTCCCCAGGCCTGATCTGGATGCATTCACTACCCCTCATCAAAATACATGGCCCATACGTGCTGACTTATTGACACGATTCTGTCTCCGGGACTTCTTCACTTGCCCCCAGTGCAATTGGCTAAGGCATCGACAATTTCCATTCTTTCGTATTCTTCAAGATCATTTCTGGCATATTGTTGCACCCAATTTTACTCCTGCCTGGGGTACCTATAATTCCCTGCAAAAGCAAAGGACACAATTAATATGTGATCTAAGAGAGGTCGGTCCATGACTCCTAGATTAGTCCAGTTTTATTTTTCTTAATTTTATGAGAAATTAGAGAAAACTTTCTTTGAAATATATAGGTGAATTTCTCAAAAAAGGGTTTCTTTGCAGATTTACAGCTTAGCAAAAATGTGATAAAATCCTTTGGTATTTAACAAATTTCCGGAAGGGATTTTTTTTTAGCTTGGCGACTCCGCTGGGGATTAATTTTTGAAAAAAAGTAAGAACCTAGAGGACTTAGGCCAAAAAAATTTTATGAAAATTCATTTGGTCTAAATTGGTTGGATTCTAATCTTTAGGTGTTAAATGGTTTTGCAGATGAGAGTTATAAGGGGTGGAGTGTTTGACTAATTTGTTTGCAGACTTGGTGTTGGAATGTTTGTTTAATTTCACACATTTTTGAAGCGGTGTTTGTATATAATTGTTGTGCATGATTAATTGTTTTAGCACTACATCACACACGCCCTGTGGTCGGACCTGGGCCACTAGTTTTAAGATGGTATTGTGATTTGGTTTAGCGTTCGGCATGAGATCACGTCGCAAGTTAGCCCAGATTCAATCCCGAACCTCTTTTCAAAAATGAGTTTAAAAGTTAGGCCTCAGGCTTGGTAAGATTACCAAAGCAGTGGTTTTAATTTTTAGCTCGAGCAGCCGAGAGGGGAGGCCCGGCTAATCCTGGTTACGTCGTGGGATCACGGCTAATCTTGATTATGTGCGCGAGATTGTCGCCTTGCCGTAAGTCTTTCGCTTCAATTTGTCAGCCTTTAGAGTAGATAGGCTAAGATTTAAACTCACGATTCATGTGCATGTCTATATGATTTGCATGGTATTTCTTTCACGGTGAAAGTAAGTTTTCTAACTTCATCTTATATTTATTTTTAGTCGGTCCATGTTAGGTGTCGGTTAGATTTTGAATTTAATATCATCGTCATTTTTCAACAGAAATTAAAAATTAAATTGCTGTCCTATTTTTCAAAAATGAATGTGAAAAAATCCTTTTAAGGAATTTTATTGACTAATAAAGAATTTTGTCACATCTTTCCTACTTCAAGTCAGACTTTCTTGATAAATTTATCCCTGAAAATTCATCCTAGTAAAAAAAAATCCCTTCCGGAAATTTGTTAAATACCAAAGGATTTTATCACATTTTTGCTAAGCTGTAAATCTGCAAGAAACCCTTTTTTGAGAAATTCACCTATATATTTCAAAGAAAGTTTTCTCTAATTTCTCATAAAATTAAGAAAAATAAAACTGGACTAATCTAGGAGTCATGGACCGACCTCTCTTAGATCACATATTAATTGTGTCCTTTGCTTTTGCAGGGAATTATAGGTACCCCAGGCGGGAGTAAAATTGGGTGCAACAATATGCCAGAAATGATCTTGAAGAATACGAAAGAATGGAAATTGTCGATGCCTTAGCCAATTGCACTAGGGGCAAGTGAAGAAGTCCCGGAGACAGAATCGTGTCAATAAGTCAGCACGTATGGGCCATGTATTTTGATGAGGGGTAGTGAATGCATCCAGATCAGGCCTGGGGACATTTTTAATGTATTAGAAGGGTTCATGTATTTTTGTTGAGAAAGCCGAGACTGTGTAATCAAAACCCATGGGGCAAGATTATGAACCCGACCTTGCGACGCCTTTCTGATTAAATTGAACAAAGGCTTGCCTTTTTACCTTCCTCGGATTCAAAACACATGGAAGATTTTGGAGGACCAGTATTTTATTACCGAGCATGGCCCGCAATCATTTCTCCCAACGCTACAGGCGACCGACACATTCAAGTGGACGCCGAAAGAGATAGGCAGGAGTAAAGTGGGGCACGCAACGGGCAGCCTGGTTTGTTTATTGGAGCACTAATCGAGTGGTCGATTTGCAATAATTCACACGACTGACTCACGGGTATCGCTGTGACCGGTGGGGGCCGCCACCGAACCCTTCGTCAATGTCCTTGATATCATCGCCGGCAGCAGATAACAAGAACACCAAGAAGAGTGTTAAGCCTCAACGTCTTCAGTACCGTAAATCGTCCTATCATACTATATGGGCGAAGAAATGGCAGGAAAATGAAAAGCACAAACACGTGAAACTTTCTCTTCATTCCATTCACCAACAAACCTTACAACAACTCACTGGGGAGGAAAAGTGAAATCAAATTGAGCCCTAATAAGCATCACAAAGGAGCTCAGCTGGCTCTCCATGAAGTTAATGCTCTGGGTGCACCGGGCGTTCTCGGGATCAAGCTCCGCGAGCCTAAAGAAGAGGCGATCGCACTTCTCCTTAGTCTGGGCCATACTGGCCTCGTAATGCTCAACGGCAAACTCCAGGTCCGGAATCGCCGCCCTCTCGAAAGCAATGTCTGCCGTAATGTCATCAAGTCTCTCCTGCAGCCAACGCATTTGCACCTCATCATAATATTGCCTGGCTCCTGTTCGGCGTAAGTTTGGACCAAGGCCAGACGGTCCACCAACTTTCCCCTCTCACGAACCAGCCACGAAAGCTGATCGTTGGCAAACTTGAGGGCCTTCTTGTGATTATCAGCCACAAACGTGACTGTTTCTAGACGCTCGTGCCGGTCTTGGTAACGAGCTTTCACGACGGCAGTCACAAGGACCGTCTCATAAGCGCAGTTATAGGCGGCCAGAAAATTGATGAAGAGGGTCGGGAAGTTCCGATACTCCCTCCCCAGTTGGGTACCCTCAACAGAAGCTGCGTCCACGGTCCTGAATAGACCGAGGATTTCACCTCAACGGTAGAGTTTTGGGCTATATGAGCGTAACCTCTACCAAGAAGATTGTAGAGTCTCTCCCACCCAGCCAGGACTTCGGCGGAGAAGGTTTTCCTATCTACCATTCTCTGTCGGCAACACCCCCGCTGGCTCAAATTCCAGTCAAACGGCAACCTCGAGCCGAACAAACCCGACGTCTCTGTGGAAAAGCTGGACGGGACTCCACCGCTTTGAAAAAAGAAAGAACGAAAAGACGAGCTGAGTGGGGGACAAAGAAATTTTCGGCAGAAAGAGAGATATGACTCGTCTTTATTGGAGGACTCGCCAGCAAATCGACGGTGGAGATAACGACAGGGCCCCCCTACCGTGAAAGAAGAAAAAGACGAGCCGAGTGGGAGACAAGTAAATTTTAGCGGAAAAGAAGAGAAGAATTGTCTCCATTTGTAGACAGAGTGAAGGCTCGTCTGAAAAACAGAAATGTCGAGAGGGGCGATACAATTTCTGAACCCGCGCCTAGATTTTAAAAGAGGCGTTCTCCTGGTAATCTTCATCCATACTCAGAAGAGAGTTTTTAAGCATACATGCTTGCTCAGAGAGAGTAAAGATACAAGAGAGAGCTGCAAACGTTGAGGAACCAGTAGCCCATCAAGGATGTCTCAACCCAACATATATGAGGGCTACCGCCACTTGCTGGACATGGGAAATGAAGAATTCGAGGCCATGTCTGGGATTCAGACCATGGAGCCTGGCCCTTCCGCTGACGACGTCCAAGATCTCAGTAAAGATAAGGGCAACAACAGTAAAGGTCAAAAGAAGCGTTACCGTCGCCATACTGAGGAGCAAATACAAAGGCTTGAGGATTTCTTCAGAACGTGCCCTATGCCAGACGGCAAACAGAAAATGGAACTGAGTCAAGAGCTAGGGCTGGAGCCTTGGCAGATCAAGTTCTGGTATCAAAATAAGCGAACCAGAATGAAGGTTCAGTATGAACGCCATGAAAATGCGTTTCTAAAGGCTGAAAATGAAAAGCTCTGGGCAGACGTTCTTGCCACCACCACCTGTCATAACTGTGGTGGCCGTACCGCTTTTACCGAGCTATATTTCGACAACCGACGCCTGAGGGATGAAAATGCTCGTTTGAAGGAGCGGTTAGAAAAGATTTCCGCCATTGCTACAAAGAATGACGAGGAGCCGTTGGTTTCTGACAGCCCCTATATTCCTCCTCCACTACCTTTCCAACCCTCAAATCAATTCCCAACACAATTAGGTTTTGTTCAAGGAGCGCATGGGAGAACCGATCTCATTAGATCAACATCGGTACCTCCTGAGGGAAGAGACATGCAACACCACGAGTGGAATGGCCTTGAGGGTGAGCTTGTTGCCATGATGGACCAGTTCGACCCTGGCAAAACTCCGAATCTGTAATGAAGTCCATGGTCCGAAGCCGGTGATTGTGAATCCTCGGTCATCTGTACCAGATCTAATTCGGAGTTGATCTAATTCTGAAATTAGTCTGTTGGTAGAGAACCCTCAAGGAAAGCAGAACCAATCTCGAATGAATGTATTTCTCATTTCATGCCCAATTCCCCTGCGTGGGATATTTTTTGCTTTCTCGGTATCTAGGGTTAAGCAATGGAGTAATTCTATTTCCTCCCATCAAATGTGCAAATACCGTATTAGAATCGTATATGGGACTCCAACTTCATCGAGCAACCCCAGATAGAAATCGAATCTCGTGCCCCAAGCACGATCACAGTTTGGAGAGAAATGACGTGTAAATCGAGAATCGTGGGCTTACTGTTGATCTACAGTCTTGGGTGTCGACAAATCCACAAGAAAAGTTATGAAAGGATTTCGGGGGGCCACCACATTAAAAAAAAGAAAAAAAGAAGAAGAAGAAGAAGAAGAAGACAAACTGAGCGAGAAACAAGGATTTCCCCTTTTGATCAAAAGCTGAATGTCAGATTTTCTCTCTCGGTAAATCCAATAGCGCTGCCCGTGAAGAGGGAAGTCGTTGCTATTGCCAGAGAGAGAACTTGTCCTCATCTGATAGTGAGAGCTCATCTGCAAGAACTCGCAGGAGAAAGATAGAGAGGAAGGAGTTCTCGTGGGAGAGGAATTCAAAACCTTCACCATCAAAGCATCGGCTTTCAAAGCCTGTTACGAGAAGCCATCGACGATCCCGTGATCCCTCAAGAAGACATCCTGAGGCGGTCTCGAGTCGGCAGTCCTAGATCCAGAAATATGTCGAGCATTAGGGAAACGGGCGCATGTTCAACCCAGCTGATGAAGTTCCTTACCCTGAGGGTCTACCGGTCATGGCCATTGACGGTAATCCAGTCTCTCTGTCAATCCTTGTTACCGTATTAAGAAAATGCCGGTATAAGGTTTTAGCTCAAGCAAAAGCGACAGAGGCCTTAGAAGTATTAAGGAGGAGTAGTGACCAGTTTGATATCATCCTCACCGCCATGGTAGGGATTGACATGAATATTTTCACTCTCTTGGAAGTCATCAATTCTGAATTAAACATGCCAGTCGTCGTAATATCGGCAACCGATGATCAGCAAGCCATAATGAAGGCTGTCTTACATGGGGCCCAAGACGTCATAACGAAACCAGTTAGGGTTCGGGTGCTTCAAAACATATGGCAGCACGTGGTAAGGAAGCAATTGCACGACCAAGAGAACAATCATCAAGCCTTCAATATTGTTCCAAGCAACTGGAAAAAGAAGATGATTTGGTCTCCCGAGCTGCATCGTATGTTTGTTAATGCAGTTCAGCAGCTAGGAATCAATTCGGCACGGCCGCAACATATACTGGAAATTATGAAGGTAGAGGGACTCACTAAAGGAAATGTTTCGAGTTATCTTCAGAAGTACAGAAAAAGGGTGAGAGAACACAATACAGTTCAGAATCAAGAAAACCAAGGCGGGACTAATCCAAGCCTGAACGTCAAGTCTCCTCGCCACCATAAATTCCGCAGGTTAGCAAGGGGCCAGCCACTTCCCATCATCAACCAAGCCAGTAGCCGTGCCATCAATCCCCCAGGCGTTAATCAAAGTATCCCCCAAAATCACCCCAATGCTCTTCAAGAGTATAGACCGCAGGGGCAGTGTGTTCAGATTCCTTGGTCTGAGCACCAACCGTGGTTAGCATTCATCCTACGATCAGCGCGCCTGCGCAGCCAGAGAATCAGACAAGAAGTTATCCTGAGCGCTTCCACTTCTCTAATCCTCGAATGGAAGGAGTTTTTGGCAGCAGGACAGTTGGTGATCCCCACACTTTCTCGAGTAATGATGAAGGCTCCAGCTCGAGAAGTCAAATTGCTCATGGCGAGGACAGAATGAGAAATCTACCGCCAGCATTTGCCAGCAACATTGCCCAATTCGAGCATCAGTTGCTGGAAGGTTCAAGAGATTACCCAGATGATGAGCTTACTGCCCTGGTCAACCAGTTTAAGGTTGACAGACATCCGAAGCCATGATCGGAAGCCGGTGATTAGGGACTCTCAAACATCGGTCATCCATGCATGAACCAGCATGAGACTAGCTGATTATCGAAGAGCCGCAGGAGAGGCAGAACTGACCTTGAATAAGTGCACCTTTCATTTCATGCTTAATTCCCCTGCGTGTGATATTTCCAGCTTTCTAGGTGTCTAGATTTAATTCAGGGGCAAGGGGGTAATTTGTTGTTTATCCCGTCGAATGCGTGAATCCCTTTTTATGCTAGACTCAGGGCGGATCAATTTGTGGCAACGTTGCTGACTGCCATAATGAGAAATGTTGAACGGCCTCACGTAGGGAAATTTCAAGTGAAAAGCCCAGGCGAGCTCGAAGACGGGTAACTGTGTGTCGTTCCAATTTACCCTCAATCGTTGCAAAATGCTAAATTGGATTTGTTCCATTCTCACCCAGGAGATTGCAAATTGCCTCAAGAGTGTCACAAAATGAAATGACCCAATGGAAGGCGATAAGACTCATTTGCCTTGAAGGTAACCTTTAATTAAAGGAGCCCTTCGATCCACGGGCCCGATGGCATGGAAAATGATGATGGTCCGAGGCAACCCGAAAGAAAACAAGGCCTAACTAAGCAAAGCACTTATGTGGCAAGCTCAAAGTGAAGGGCAACTCGGGAAATACAATCCAATCCAGTCCAAATGAAGGAACTTCCTTAATTCAATGGAAGTACACACAAGGGTAAAACAGTATCGTTCCAATTTTTTCAAAATATGAAGAACATATACTGACGCATTCCCTTTCATTTTTGCAGGGGTCATCACTGTGCCGGATAGGTAAGTATCCCTTCCCCTTAAAACTCAATAAAATCCAAAGAAAAATCTTGGAATTCTCAAAGCAGGCGCCAAAGTTTCTACAACTCATTCACATGGACAAAGACAACTCGTGATCCCCAGAGTCTTCTTGCATTCTTGCATGACTTGTTCATCAAGATTTTCACAAAAAATCTCATGAGTTATTTGATATCAATCGATCAAAGCAAATCTTGGCTTCACCGACCCTTTGACCATGCGACGTCAGCTAAAGGAACACCGGGCAAATTGAAAAGTCCTTGTCCACCAAATTCCCAAAGTCAAATTCCCAGTTGGGGCATGTACAGGGGCAATTTTGGATTCTGCCAAAGCCTGGCCTGATTGAGAACGGAGCAAACTGACATGAGCTCCAACTTGGAAAAAAGGGAAGTATCGTATCTCTTTCTCATATGTCTTCCAAAGTGACACCCAATTTTCTTCTTGCAGGTGCCAAGCTAGAAGACATGTCTTTGATTGTTACCACTGAAGCAAATCAAAATCGAAGTTTCTCCATCATCTTAAGATCCTATTTCATGCACATTTTTCTCATGCGGGATTCGATGTGGAAACGAGTCATTTGCCAAAACTCAAAATCAAATTCCCAGCAGTGACTATATCTGGGGCAATTCCCAATTTTGGCAAAAGCCATGATCGCCTGATGCGATCCATCCTGATGGAAATGAGGCAAACAAGGGCATTCGACCAACCACGTTGGTCTTTGCCATATCACAACTAGGGCGAGCATATTTTGGGGCAAACATGAGAATGAGCTCGTCCTCGCCCCCCGACTAATTTGATCCGCTCGCATTGTCTTGGGGCAACTTAGATTCCCCCTCATCTGTTTTTGAGAAACATGACAATTCTGTTAATTGCTACATCTGCCTGGTTGAAAAATGCTCGCACATTGTGTGATTCATACATGATTGTTCTTCATGTTTAATCTACCAAATTTGAATAGGGAGCATAAAATTGCATATGATGCATCGAATGTACAGAATGGGGCATGACAGGATGATGAAAGGCAAGCCATTCCCATACACGTCCTGTAATCTAATCCCCAGTGAGATGAGCGGTAGCTAGGATCCGCATTCCTCGAGGCGATGGGTTTTCTCGTAAGAAGATACGATAGCCGAAGTGACAGAGGCATTCAGTTCTTTATCCAAACACTACAGGTGTCGATTGCAAAACTCTTGAGCGGCGGTTTCATTTTCTCAACCCTGTTAAGAACCACCCCACACTGGGGCAAAACAGAGGTAATTCCAACAATATCAGGAGATAAATGGTTAGAAATTCTCTTGCTTAGACTAACATCAATCTTCGAGTGTTTCTTTGCATGATACTCGAATTTTAATTCAAGTGCTTTACGATGACGAAGAGCATTTATTTTCTCTATCCTACACACTCATCCTTTGCATTAGGGGTGAGCAAAAAAATCCACGATCCAACCAAACCGGACCGGACCGTACCCAACCGGCCGATTTTGGATCATAACCGGCGGGTACGGTTTGGTTTTCGGTTTCAATTTTCTAAAACCGACGGGTACCGGTTCGGTTTCCGGTTTCGGGTGCGAACCATCCAACCGGCCCAACCAAACCGGTTTTTATATAATATAAATATGCTAATTTTTTTTTTCAATGAAACCATCTCAAGGCTAGTTGAGTGCATCATCATTTTCAGATATATTGTGAGTTTATTATGGACATGTTCACAAATCTTTTGGTTTTGAACTCTTCATGAAATTCTTAATAGAAAATTCGGTACTACACCATGGATGGAGTTTATGATTTTTTTTCTTTTTCTTTTTTTGCATGCGGATCTTTTAGGAAGTAGAGGATGCTTAGCAAATTGGAAGAATTGTCATTGACTGTTTTGAAAGAGCAAGCCTACCAAACTTAAGTGATTAAGAGAGAAAAAGAATTATTCATTTTCTTCTTGTTAGCAGTGGTCCGACAGGTGTGGAGTTTGCTACAGAGCTTTATGACTTTGTGAATGAGGATTTAGTGAAATTGTATCAATGGGTTAATGATTTAGTGAATATAACACTCTCGGAGACAATTGATCATATCTCTAATAGAATTTCCTAAGACCAAGTTCCGAATAGATAGAATTGGTCTAAAAGTAGGGTCAATGATAGTGAAAGTAACTAATAAAAAAAATGTCAAGTATTAATTAGGACCGTAACCGGGATCCAACCAAAACCGAGCCGGACCGACGGTTCGGTTCTCGGGTGGATCCATGGAATAAGCGGATGGTTCACGGTTCGCATTTTGCGAAACCGGTTCCTCGCGGATGGTTCGCGGTTCTCGGGTGGAACCATCCATCCTGTGAACCGATCACCCCTACTTTGCATAACCCAATTGAGCCTGCAAATTCATTTCTCAAGCCCATATTGGTGATCCTTGCTTATTTCAAGGTAACGACGATACCTTCCCCCAAGGAGCAGAATTGAAGAAATTGGGCCAATAGAGAATTCTCGAATTAGCCCATTTCATATGCTAGACTTTCATGTAATGTCTAGTATCATTTGTTGAAAATCATCTTGTTGCTAAAATTCAAATCACAAGATTGTTAAACAAAAGAAAAAGGAAAACAAGTGTAGCCTAAAGAAAATGGGCCTGCTTCCAAACAAAAGGGAGTCGGGAGTAAGAAAAGCAAAGGCTACTCCAAAGAATCTCGGGCAGAAAAAGCAAAGTGCCTATCAAAAGCAAGGCCAATGCCCATATATCTATAATGAACTTCTGACTTCGAACATACATTTTGAATTCCCGGAAAAGGATCCCCAAAGAAGTCAGTTTGCAAAGTGTAAAAGAACTACCACCCCTCAGCCAATGGTGGTATTCATTGAAGACAAATTCAGGAAGGTCAAAGATCGGTGACAAGACTGCAATGATCACCAACACCAAGCCCTTCTCATATATTTTTTTGAGCCAAAACGAACCCTTCATTTCTCAAACCCAAATCCCGACCTACGTTACGACCCTTGCAAGTCTCTTCTGATTAGAGCACTTGAATTAATGTAAGAGTTGAATGACTTTAAGAATCGCTCGAAGAAGTTCGAGCAAGATTATTTCTCTCTCATTTTGCAGGGTTCTTAACTTGTAAACCTGGAACAGATGATGAAGACTTTTTTGTCAATGGCCTTGACTCGAAATGAGTCCCCTTTGATAAGCCTTTGACCCAGCCCACATTACGGTCCTAATCAAGACCTCCAGATCGGCTTGATCGTATCAATTGCGAGATTACTCAGACCCTTGCCGGATGCGATGATGGTAAGGTTGAGTGATTTCTTTTCAAATCCTGCAATCAGGATAAACAAGCCTTTCTCGAGAATGAGAGAAAGCCCTTTCGGACTGAAGTCCCCATTCAGGTTACATTCGAGGTATTCATGACATGATAACCTCCTTGAACAGAATTGGTAGTGCAAACTTGACAGAATAGTCATGCATGATACACCTTTTGATTGATTGCATCATGAGATATTACACAGATTGTTTCTGATCATTGTAAACTCAGTTAAACAGTTTTGCATGAACCAATGAACTCATTGATGAAAATGCTTGTACATGTTACTTTTGACACTGCCTAACAGGTAGCACATTTTTTGATGTTCGAGTTACCTTTCAAGATCTCGAAATCCATTTGGCGATTATTGAGTGAACAAGCTTAACTATCAAGAAAATCACTAGGCAGTTCCCCAAATCCTTAGGTAAGTATACCTTCAACCTGAATCTTTAAATGAATTCTGATGAATTCTGATGATTGCTAAGGTGCTCGAATCTAGTGCGACACATACAGGTATGTACCTTCTCCAATGAAGCATGATTCCTCTCAAAAACAGAAATGTTCGAGATGTTTTGATCTCTACCTCTTTGACCTATACTTGAGCAACAAGAGAATATAAACCGGGTTTGAGCTTCTGGAGGATTCCTGGTCTTTCCAGATCCCAGAATGGCACCCTTCATGATAAATTAAATCGGGTTTGAGCTTTTGCAGGATTCTTGGTCTTCCCAAATCCCAGAATGGTACCCTTAAAAACACAAAGTCCTTGCTACAGGTACACTAAAGTCCTTCCTACAGGCACCCAAAGTCCTTCTTACAGGCACCAAGTCCTTCTTACAGACACCAAGTCCTTTTTACAGGCAAATCAAGTCCTTTCTACAGGCAAATCAAAGTCCTTTCTACAGGCACAAGTCCTTCTTATAGGCATCAAGTCCTTTTTACAGGCATCAAAGTCCTTTCTATAGGCAAACAAAGTCCTTCTTACAGGCATCAAGTCCTTTTTACAGGCATCAAAGTCCTTTTTACAGGCAAACAAAGTCCTTTCTACAGGCACAAGTCCTTCTTACAGGCATCAAGTCCTTTCTACAGGCATCAAAGTCCTTTCTACAGGCAAACAAAGTCCTTTCTACAGGCACAAGTCCTTCTTACAGGCATCAAGTCCTTTTTACAGGCATCAAAGTCCTTTCTACAGGCAAACCAAAAGTCCTTCCTAGAGGCACCAAAGTCCTTCCCACAGGCACCAAGTCCTTCCTACAGGCACCCAAAAGTCCTTCTTATAGGCACACAAAAGTCCTTTCTACAGGCACAAAGTCCTTCTTACAGGCATTTTCATGAGGCGACCCACCATACGGGTCAAATCTTAATCACTAGAATCCTTTCATTAGGAACTCTGCCATGGGGTGACCTACGATACGGGTCAAATTTCAATCAAATCAGTAGAATCCTTTCATTAGGAATCTACCATGGGTTGACCTACCATACGGGTCCAAGTTCAACCACCCTAAGGTTTTCTTAACAAATCCATAGGTTCTCATTCCATTTTCAATAGAGCATGCGTGTCAAGCGACCGCCAAACAACGGGCAGGTAAGTGCCAGGTAAACTCTCATCTTCGTCTCTCCCTCACTGCATGAAAGTTTCTTCAGGCCGGGTTTGGATCGGAACTTGCAAAGATGGCTATTGGAGATCAAATGTCACGACCCTTTTTATTTCATTGTGTTGAGTCGATTAGAATTCAGGTGTCTTCTCGTCTTTGAAATGAACCTCTGCCGAGCTTCCTTTCAAAGAGGGGCAGCTGTTGACACCTGATTTTTTATCACATTTTCTCTTTAAAATTAATAGAAAATCCATAAAAATTCATAAAATTAAAAAATCAACTTTGGGGACCTTGGCCAAGCCTAGGGAATATATTTTGACCAAAAAAGTATTTTCCATATTTTTAGTATTTTTCAATATTTTTATTTTCGAAAATTAATAGAAAATCCATAAAAATTCATAAAATTAAAAAATCAACTTTGAAAGCTTTGGCCAAGCTTAGGCAACCATTTTTGAGCAAAAAAATAATTTTTCGTATTTTTTGTATTTTTTAAATATATTTTTTAGAAATTAGGAAAATATTTCATAAATAATAGCATTTGAGGCCACAAAAATACATAAAAATAGTTAATATTTTTATTTTAAATCCCTTTTCATGTTGGCCATCATAAATTTAAAAAATCCAATTCGGGGTCGTGTATTCCTTCACGAGCATAATCTCGAATCGGGCCTAAAAATTTTTAATTTGAGTCATTTTATTTTCATTTTTCACTTTTAGAAGTTGTGACATTATTCTCTAATATTCTAAATTTTCATCTTGGCCCAATTATACTCAGAATAACTCAATTTTGCAAAAGGGCTTTAATTAAATTTTGCGGCAAGAAATGAGTTTAAATTTGATATGCGATGAATTTCGACTAAGCATAGGAAAAGAGTGTTGAAAATTTTGAGGATATTTGGACTTAAAGAAATATTTTTTCAGGGACTAAATTGCAAATACTCAAAATCTCAAGGACTAGAGTGTAAATACCTAGCTGTTAAGGGATTATTTTGCAAATAACAAAAAAAGGAGTTAGTGGAGAAATTAGAATAGAGAAGGGAAGATGAAGAAGATGAGATGAAGAAGAGAAGATGGAGAAGAGGAGATGGAGAAGAATGGATGGAGAAAATAAGATAAGAGAAGGGAAGATGGAGAAGAGGAGATGGAGAAGAGAAGATGGAGAAGAATGGATGGAGAAAATAAGATAAGAGAAGGGAAGATGGAGATGAAGAAGAGTTAGTGGAGAAATTAGAATAGGAGATATATATGGAGAAGGGAAGATGGAAATGGAGAAGAATAGGTTGAGAAATTAGAATGTGAGATAGAGATGAAGAAGAGAAGATGAAGATGAAGAAGAGTTAGTGGAAAAATTAGAATGGGAGATAGAGTTAATGGAGAAATTAGAATGGGAGGTAAATGAGTGGGCTATAAAAGGAGGAAGAAGAGAGCTTGAAAGAAAAGAATTTTTTTGGAGAGAAAATTTTGGATGCTTGAGAGAGTTTTGGGAGATTGAAGGAAAATTTGAGAGAAAGAAAATACCAAAAAGAGATAGAGAATTTTGAAGATGATGGGAGTTTAAAGCTAGGGGGTTATCATCACCAATTTCTTCATCGGTCAACATAAATCAAGAATTCATCTCAAATTTAAAGCTAAGTGTCCCTCTACTCTCTCTGATTTTTGAGTATAAACTAGCTCAAATTTTCTACTCTCCTCTCTTTTTCCATATTTTGTGTCAGGCGAAGGATTACCCTATATCAACGGTAAAATCCATGGAGGTGTAAAGTTGGCCCAAACAAGTTCCAAAGTGTCCACCAAATTCTCAGCCGACCCGTCGAAGGATTTTGATTAGAATTGTCGAATCAATTCATTGTATCTATTTTAAGAAATTCAAACCCCAGAATGGAGAGGGCAAAGCCCATCCGCATTTATTTCCTGCAATTTAAATTCCTGCACCTCAAACCCCAAAGGGAAGAGCCAAGCCAATGCTAGGCCGCCCATTGGAGGTTTTTACTTACTGTCATTTAAATTCCTGCAATTTAAATTCCTGCACCTTAAACCCCAAAGGGAAGAGCCAAGCCAATGCTAGGCCACCCATTGGAGGTTTTTACTTACTGTCATTTAAATTTCAGTGTACTATTAAATCCCAAAGGGAAGTGCTAAGCCAATGCTAGGCCGCCCATTGGAGGTTTTTACTTCATGTAATTTAATTTCAGTACCATTAAACCCCAAAGGGAAGAGCCAAGCCAATGCTAGGCCGCCCATTGGAGGTCTTTATTTACTGTCATTAACTTCCTGCCGTGTAATTTTTGAATCATCGGACCCCAAAATGAGTAGGCTGTAACACTGCATAGAAGTCGTTAACACACTCCCTCTTGCGGCTTTAGGGAATTTTAACACTTCGAAAATACCAAAAAATATCATTCATGTGCATTTCACATAGTGTAGATCATGCCCATTTTGCTATGTCGCATACGCATTCATATTGTCGTTGATTCATGCGTATTCATTCTGAAAAATCATAAAAACCTCAAGAATTAGGAAACGGGCCATTTCGACTGGCCAATCCTATTTTTGATGATTTTCCGTCCTGATATTTTTAAAATGACGATTTTGCCCCTCATAGGCAAATTGTCTTGAAAAATTTCAAAAAAATCATAAAAACCTCAAGAATTAGGAAATGGGTCATTTCGACTGACCAATCCTATTTTCGATGAATTTCCTTCCCAATCATCCCAATGAGTTTTCATGAAATGGTACCGAAAGGGCGTTAGAGTAATCTAGCGTAACCAAGTCCCCGAATTCATTTTCTCTGGTTCGCAGAAATAAATTAGTTCTCCCACTAATTTATTTAGGTTTCTAATCGACCTACCAAGAACGATTAGTGGCGACTCCAAATTTTAAAATCATGTAAACAAAAAATCCAAAGTCGCGATTCGGTAGGGTTTGGGAGGGTCCGCGTTAGGTTAGTTAATCTAATTAACTTGATAATCCGTTCGCCCGATAAAAATTATTTTCAGGTCGCGACACCCTTCCCCACCATCGCCGGCCCTTTCCGGTGGTGGTGGAGTGGTAACGTGGACATTGGTTCTTCTTCTAATTGAAACTAGAATGACTCGATTTTTACTAATTTCATAAGCTTTAGGACTCACTTGCAATTTCGTGATAAGTTTTAAGACTTCCAGTGAATACATCTCTTAACAATATATGGAACAAGTAATTAAATATTAAATTACTTTTGCGTGAGCACAATTCCACACGTGTTTTAAGCATATATAATTCGTTTTGCTCCATGAAAAAATTTACTTCCCAAAAATACGGTAAAATAGACACGAGGGAAACGGAAGCTTTATTGAAAATCATGTACGTACGTGTATTTTATGCCAAATTACGAGTATATACTAATCATTTGTCCTTTTGCCAGTACAAATCATATTAAGTTGTATTAGCCAATTGTGAAGTGCTTATGATTTCGAATACTTCATTTTCATCGTGGAGAATCACATCATATCATCTACGGAGAAAGTTTTGCCCAAGGTAGCAAATTCGGAATGGATTTCCTTTTTTTCGTCTCTATCTAATTTGATAAGAAAATACTACTATAGATATCTGTACAATTACGTACTGAATTCGACTCCACCAAGTGCTTTTCTATATAATTAATATATTATTTTGTGTGGACATTTTTCGGAAATTTCGATAATGATGATGGAAAACTAGGTGTCCACCACGTTCAAGTAATCTCAATCACCGAGACACAAAATTGACCAGATTAAAATGTGGCCATCGTGTCAAAACACAGACCAGTAATGAATTAGTGGAACGTTAAAGGAAGTGATCGTGCTCTAAATCGGTGGAAGCTTCAAGCTTTTTTATTTTATTTTATTTTATTTTGGTTGGTTATAAAGTTAGATTAAGTAAAGCCTTAATGGAAAGCTGACATAGCATAAGGGAACTTTTCCGAAAATCTCAGAAAGTCAATGTGTTTAGAAATTTAGAATATGTACGTCCCAATAGAACTTGGAGTATATCAAATTAGCTCAACTCACATTAATGCAAAGTCGAATAATGAATTGAACTGAGACATCTCAAAACCAAGATCAATACATAGAATACTCAAAGTTCACTCATGCTATCCTCTTCTAGACCAAATTATGCCGAATTGCGATATTATCATTGAAATATCCTTCAAAGTCTCGGTTTGTATCGGCAATCTCCAATTAGAGGAAATTTCTACCACTTTACTTTTTATCTGGTCGATAAGTAAGTCACATATAAACTTAAGAATAATTGTCCAAAAAGTCATAAACCTATTATATGACGACCAGTTTAGTTCTAGATTTTTTAATTATGCCGATTTAATCCTAAAATTTTTAATGATTTGCCAATTTAATTCTAAACCTATTATTTGGGTAATTGACCATAAGGATTTCATTGACAAATCGTCAAAAGATTTAGTGTTAAATTGATTAAATTATGAAAATGTTTAGGATTAAATTTACAAAATTAATAGTTTTATGATTTGATAAAATGTCAAAAGTTTATGATTAAATTGATATAATTAAAAAATTTATGATTGAATGGACCGTTATTGTACGATAAATTTAGAGTTAAAGGGTAGACATGTACGTTCACCTTGACCTTCACGCCATATCGATATGAATGGTACGTATCGCTATCATGATGACTAATTCTACTGCCGGATTGCCTCTGACAGTCTTGTCCACCCTTTTTTATTTTTATTTAATTTTGGTTGGTTATAAAATTTGATTAACTTAAGCCTTAATGGAAAGCTGACATAGCAAAAGGCAACTTTTTCGAAAATCTCAGAGAGTCAATATATTAGAACACACACATATACACAGAAAAAAACGTAATTGAATCCTAATACTTACAAAAAATAAATCAAATCTAAAACTTATCAAATTGTTGCAACATTTAAGGCTAAAAAATATTATTTTGTCCAAATATGATTTATAATATAATTTTTATTATGTTAATGAAAAAAGTGCTAAAATATTTATTAAAAAAAAGCTAGAACTAGCCCTCAATGGGGCTGCCCCACCAATTGTTGGGAGGACCAAGGATGGTGGGGGAATGATCGCAGGTTCGTCATCCACCGTTGGTGAGGCTAGCCATCCTCGCTTAGATTTGGCAAGGCTAGAACCCTCCCCTACGGTCGGCGAGGCCATCGACAATTCCCCCACACATCATGGCCCTTCCCTCTTTGGCCCGACACTTGGTTCTAACCTTTTTCTTTTTTTTTAGAACTTCAATTTTAGCTTGTATTTCAATTTAGTTAAAATAAAAAATGTTAAAAGTCATATTTGGACCAAAACGATGTTGTTTTAACCACGTCACTGCCATCTAGGAGAGAGAAAATATTAAAAAAATCACATCAAGTTTTTCTTTAGCCCAAGTTAAATATAGTAACAGAAGGACTTGAGTACATCAATTTGACAATTTTTAATATTTAATTATATATATTTTTTGTAAGTTTTAAGACTTCGTGACAAGTTTTTGGATTTTTAGTAAATATATCTTTTAAAAAAAGGCATCTACAGAGATTTGGACGGTGATGATAGCACAACTCCACACAAAGTTAATTAAAAGATAAATTGTTCGATAAATTAATATTATGAAAAATATGAATTAACGGCGACCGCAGGTTAGTTCGCACTTTTTCGGGATTCAATCATGATAAGCCACTGAAAAAGAAAGTGTAGATTTGGAACTTTTTTTAGTGTTTTGTATCTCCACTAATCTGGGTTTTTTTTTAAATTATAAAAAAACTTTTTTTCCCAGTTTTTTTTAGTCAAATTTAATAATTTAAGATGGGGTTCTCTGACTCCCTTACACGTTGGATTTTAATTAATTTGAGATAAGCCTCCAAATAGAACTGCGAGCCTATCAAGTTTGGTCAGCTCACATTAATGCAAAGTCAAGTAATGAATTTCACTGAGACATCTCGAAACCAAGATCAATACGCTAGTTCTATCACCACCGGGGCCAAATCCAACAGCCACGCCCTTGTCGCCTCCGTCGCCACCGTCGCTTCTAGTCCACCGCAAACCCGGTTCCAGCACAAAATCCAAGTCTATTCTTGCACTGATCGGTTGCTATTTTAATGCCTAGCAATTAAACAATTCTTACTTAAATCAATTGACGAATGTGTATCTAAAAAATGATCTCTACCTAAAAATTGATCTCCCATGAGAGGAGCATCTTTGAGTCCTAAAAATTTAACTTTGGCAACACATGGTGATGTTAACAAAGATATCTTTAATTTGAAAAAAAAAAACAAAGATATCCTTAATTTAAACATTAATGTTGCCAAAATTCTAAATGGATGTTTAATTTTGAAATCTTTTGACCCTTCCAGATTATTAGTGGCTAGTACGTGGTCTGACGTCCTTCACACTAGAATTCAGAAATGACAAAATGTGACTCCATGATGCAATAACAGTAGAATTGAGAAGTCAGAATCCACTAAGCTCCTAAAAAAAGCCACAAAAAAAAAAAGTGAGGAATTTTGCAGAATCGTCCCACTAAATCGAAAGATGTCTTCGAGCTCTTCAATTCCAGTTCGAGGACACTTGCCAAGGTGTTGCGGATGCAATAGATATTGTATATGTATATTTAAAATATAATAGTTATTATATATAGGCATATCATAGTCTAGCACAACAATTTTGTTGTTGTTTCTTTTTTTAATTTCTTTTCGAATTTGACACACGTTGCGCACTTCGGTTGGTTTGTTTTAGACCATAGTAAATCGAGAAAAGAACCAAAGCAATCTTAGACCTATTGCAATTATGTCAATTCATTCATAAACTTATTTTTTTGGCCAATTTAGTGATAAATATTTTGTAATTGTGCCAATTTAATTTATCTGGCGAATTATAGGCGGCCGACGACGTAATATTTTAATATATTATTTATTATTTTTACTTTTACTTTTTTTTTATTTTTATTTTTCTTCCCCTTCCCTATTCTTCCTTTAGTCGGCAACTAGCCAAAGGGACGACTGGCGAGGCCGAGGCTCGAATAGCCATGGCAAGGCTCGGCCTTGCTGGCCCCTGGCGAGGCCGACCGTATCTCTAGTCGTCGTCGAGGTTTCGGCGACCGATTGGAGAAAGAAGAGGGAAGGGAAATAAAAAAGAAGAAGAAATAAAACAAAAATATATGTTTTTAAAAAATTACTAAAATATTATGTCGCCAGCCAGCCGATGTCCACATTAGTGCCGGTTGGATGGAATGAATTGGTATAATTGCAACAGGTTTATAATTGAATTGACGATAAAAAAAAAATGTATGGCTGGATTCACATAATTGTAATAGTTTTAAGACTTTTTAAATAATTTTCCCTAGTAAATCTAATGGCCATTTCTTATATTACAATGACCGTTCGCACATAATTAAATGCCATCTAGCAAATGAGCAAAGTAGAAAATGCTTATGGACGAGAATTACTAGTCCCCATGTACAACAATAAATATTTTTAATAATATTGGATATAAAATGAAAAAGTTTGCCGAAGTTATTTCATCTCTCGGATCAGCAATGATATCATCTCGAATTATGATTGGCATTTCTCATGCATGTACATGCCTGTCTAATGTAATTATAAAATACTAATCACCAATTAACCAGGTCAATCACGATTATTGGGGAGGAGAATGGCTTGGTGTGGGCTTTATTAAGAAAAATAAGAAAACTAATTAAGAAGATAATCTTAGAAATTTTTAACTCGCTGACTTTATTCGCAACACACGTGTATTTGAAACATATATTAATTGAACACGCTTAACAAAAGTATCCACTAAAGACGTCAATACATGCAAGGATTGTTTTGAACGAACGAATTTTTTCATCCCGAAAATCAGATATTTCAATATGCCAAATAAAAGCGGTAGTGGCGATAATTTGAATCTAATCAATATGGTGGGTTTAATATACATAATTAATGACATGGAAATTTTTTTATGCAGTTATTGGAATCTAAACCGCTCATTCAAAAACTAATTCACTCTCTATCCTATTTTTCCATATTTTTACTCCCTATTGTTCTTATGCTATTATAATTTAGAAAAGGTTAAATTAAAAAAAAAAACAGAAACTAGGAAAGAAAAACAGGAATTAAGGAGAATCTGGCGGCCAATGCGATCTCTGTGCTACCCATTACACCACGAGTAAAAAGCGAGCACGTGGGAAGACACACATTTAACCCATTTCCGACAAGAATCTACATGATTCCTTGTCACATCATTATTAATTATATTTAATTAAGATTTGCCACATTTATTTAGACATCTCAATAACATGTACCACATGAGAGAGCTAGTGGGAATCCTGCAGCAAAAAGCTTAATTTTGAATATGCTCGGTTTAGTCGACAAAAAAACCAAAAAAGAATATGCTTGTTTTATAGTTCTTATACGGTATTTTCTCAGTTACGGTTATCACAATAATTTTTCATCTAGATATACCGTTTCAAAAAATGGTTGGACGCAACTTAATAAATTTTGATATGTAGCGAAACCTACATATTCTTCTAATACCAAAAATATTTGGTTGATATGTATGGTCATTCTAAATACACATATGTCGACTCACCTTTTAGAATCGAGATCTACAAATACAGAAGCAAAAACATGGTGCCTATTCAATCTTTAAAGAGGTCCTTGCTTGGCGTCCTTGCTTGGCGTCCTGCTTATTGTCAATTCAATTGACTAGAAAATCAAAGTCCCGATACATCGAATCATGTTTTTAGATCATTCTATTCATGCCCTTTTTTTTAAACAAAAAGTTAAATCGTATTTTTAGGGATATGCATATTACATTCATCACATCAATGGATGGATAGTATCAACTCTAGTTGGTGTCCTTATTGTTCATTGCAGTCACTATATCTATTGAGGAGAACCAGTCTCCCGATATAGCCATAGCCACTGAGGCATTGATCTCAACAATGAATGCCACATCTCGATGAGATCTAGATGATAAAGGCGATACCTCCTTCGGAGAGGAGGAGGAGGAGGAGTTGGTTTTGGTCTCTAAAGCACACGTGAAATGAAAATGTGTTGCCTTTTGATGAATGAAATGTGCAACAAGAGTAGGACTGTCTATGATAGAGGAACCCTAATAGATTATTAGTGAAGTTGAATCAGTCCGAGTCACAAATTCCATACCACATATAACTATGTCCATAAGAATAATCAAACTCAAAATAACTATCATCTCTCGCTAAATGACTAACCCACCAAAGGGATGAATGAATGCTTGAATCACAAAAATAAAGTGAACACAGTTTTGCTTCTTCTTTTGGTATGACGTCAAACCAGTTGATCTACTATTTCAGAAAACCTATTTTTGAAATTTATTCAACAACAAAACCCACAAAAAAGAAAATTATTTTGAAAAAAAAAAACGAGGGAAAAAAGAAGGAAGAAAAAAAAAGATCCATAAGCAACAAGCAACATCCTCCCTTTTTCTGTCACCAGGTCTCTCTTGCTATTTCTATAAATAGCTTCACCATGGAAATCAAAACCATCTTCACGCTTCGCCCCGCCCCCCCTTCCTTCTTCTCGTCTCGTTTTTAGGGGCCAAACGGACTTCTTCCGTCTTCTTCACCGCGATCATTCGCAGAAGAATAGTGGAAATAGAGAAGAAGACCGGAAATGGTGAAGTTCTCGAAGGAGCTCGAAGCTCAGCTGATTCCGGAATGGAAAGAGGCCTTCGTCAATTACTGGCAACTGAAGAAGCACGTCAAGAAGATCAAGCTCTCCAGAAAGCCCACCAAACCCTCTCATTCGGAGGCGCTGATCAGATGCGGTCTCGTGAGCTCCATTCTCATCTACCCCGTTCACTCCGCAGCGAAGAAAATCACAGGCTGGTTTCGCGGTTACATCGACGATAACAACAGCTTTGCTCAAGCAGCGATCACGGTATGTGTGCTCGCGTAAATCCCCGCTGCAACGTGTGAGAGAAAGAGTCTTCATTTTAATTTTCTCCTTGTCCTTCTCTTTTCATTTGTGCATGTACTTATACTACGTTAAGATGATCTTTATCAAATAGGTTTGGCCAGCTCTAATTTGCCATAAAACATAAGATGCGTGAAGTATTAGTGATTGTCTAACATGCCCATTTCTCTTTGGTTGGGTATTAAAAAGTATTAGTGACTGTTGTGTTTTTTCTAACATGTGAATCTTCCCATTTGAAATAAGTAGTTTGTTCTAAATGTTTACTTTTCCATATTTCAAAGTATTTTAATACACGTTCTTATTTAACCAATAAGACACTTATTAAAGAGGCGGTTTTATCAGTATTTTGAAAATAAATACGTTTCTTTGTTAAGCATGCGTAATAAGCGTTTTAAAGGCATATGTTAACATGATCTCGGTTATTTTCTGGAAAAAAAAAATAATGATAAGCTATTCAAGACCGCTGAGATGTAATAATTCTTCAAATCACTCGTTGTTGAGTCTCGGTGGTCCAACGACCAAATTTTGAGGTGTCCATAAAAATTCAAAGCCTTGTAGCGCCACGACGAATCCAACACAATCTTTCAAAAGTGCCAAGATGACGCACTACCATCCAACCCGTGAAAGGTCACTAAATACGGTCCACTTTCAATTAATATAATTTCATAATTTCTCCTCAACACTGAAATCATATTATTCTTCTCCAAACAAGCTTAAAAAAAAATCACTACAGTGAACAAAAAACCCAGCATTTTTTTTTATTCTAGAATAGGGCCTATTGCCTATTGCCTAAAGTTCCAAACCCTAATTTTCTTTTCTCTTTTTTTTTTCACGCGGGCAAAAAGTTAGGTAGTTGTTTGGTAATTGCGGACTATCGTGTTATATTTATCTCAATAGGTAAAAGATTGTGTATTTTTTTTTAATGTGTTTCAAGGGTCTTGATAAATTTGTCATAGTGATAAAATGTTGTGCATTTTTCTTTTTCTTATTTGGCCCAAAAATACTACCCATTTCTAATCTCATCAAGCTTTCAAGATAATAGCGAGTCTCACATGTTCTCAACGTAGTGAGCTCCCTTTGTACGCACGCCCTTACCTCTAATTCTTACATAATTTGTGTCCACTAACTGGTAAAACCGTCGGACCTGTGGAAATTACTTGAAATAGCTCAATAGGAGAATCTTCATTAATTAATGGACGATAAAGCTATAGCTTCGTATGATGTTTTTGTTCAGTAAGGAGAGTAGTCCAAGTTACACCATAATTTGACAACTTTGAGTCCATGAAGTAAACCCGAAAAGAGATAATACCCTTTTTGAGACGCCAGTTTTCACATTCACTCCTTCGAGCCGAGCAATATCTGCATGAAATCGGGTTCCTACGTTGTCAACTCGCATGATCTGACAGCTGTTCGGTTTCGTGATCTTCCAAGCCGGGACTTGTGTGCTCCAATTTTGTCTGTTCATGTGGGATTCGAGGCACGAAAATCTCGGGAAAAAAAAAACCAATTTTTCTCTGTATTTTTTCTGATTAATATATGGTGCCTGCCCTAAAAAGGGAAAAAAGAAACAATAAGGAAGGCTTGCACAGGTAGGTCTCTCTTTGTGTCACGAAGCTAACGTGAATGGAGCACCGAAAAGGAGATGGAAATGACACCAAATGACAAATGAAGTTGTTGAGTAGAGGCCCATTTTCTTGCCATCTTCTTTTCTTTTCTGTCAAATTTATTTTTCGTTAGGGTTTGGTTGCAGGTGACGAGTGACGACGTGGAGAATGGACAGGTAGTGGACGAAGCGTATGAAACCGAACTCACTAAGCTATTCAATGAAGAACACGAGGTATGCCAATAAGAACAATAAATCAATTTCCCGCACAATAATATTATATAAATACATAAAATATAATATGATAAAAGTTGAATTTTTCTATTATATTTATGAGATTATTTGAGTATTTTTTTTTTTTTTAGGTGAGAGCATTCTTTGGGGCACTAGAGGAAGAGCTGAACAAGGTGAACTGGTTTTACGAGAGCAGGGAGAGAGAGTTTCTGGACAGGGGAGAGGAGCTCAATAAGCAGCTACAGACCTTGCAAGAACTCAAGAGCATGCTGAGCGAGAGGCGGCGCCGGAATTCGTCGCCGCTAAAGGCAAATAGTAATCGTGAGGGGAGCCTCTCGGGATCACGGCCCTCTTCTCACCGTGGTCATGATTTATCATCAGGTGAGATTCAAACTCTTTATTCTTTATTTTTTTGAAAATAAATTGCGATTTTCCCTTGATTATGCATAATTTATTTTATTTTTCTACAAGTCAACGAATATGGAACTTTGCTTTTCTATACTTTGGGCGGAATTTATATACCTCATCAACAAGTTAAACAATTTTGTAGAGTCTAGTAGACATTCTCGGATGTTAAAAGTGTGATTTTTCCGGCGGGATGACATTTTCGGAAACCCTTTTTTTTTTTATTTAGATAAAAGGTTGTCAAAAGGTGGCTCTACCTGGGAAAATATAGATGGCGACGTGTCATGCCACGTGGAGCCTAGAGAGAGAGAGAGAGAGAGAAGAGGAAGGGGGGGAAGCTGCATGGGTCCGGCCCAAAAAGTGGGTGAATCTCAACCTCTAAACATTGATGTGTACAACTACAACTACAAAAGGGCAAGAGCTCACGAATTGAGCCATCACATAGAGCGCGCGCACACACGAAACTTCTAGATAGGCAACGATCATAGAGTTGTGTCATCTTATTACAACCAACGATGCCAACAAAAATTTGTCAAGGAAAATAACTAATGACTAGAGAAAGATATTATTTGACAGATTGATGAAAAAATTTCGATTAAAATGTAAAAAGACCATATAAATAGCAACTGTCGAATGCTATCAGCGGCTGAAACCAAACAGAATAATCAATCTTAGAATACTATTGGCGGCTGAAATTAACGGATGGGCCAAAAGCTACTTTGGGTGCGTGAGAGCTTTTTGGAAAATGCCTTTGCGTAATTGTAAAAGGCTTTACGCTAAATAGTTTTCAATAAAATGCAAATTGTATTAAGGTAAAACACTGTTACATCCAATCTAAGTAACTATCATAATACACGCTAAAAAAAGGGAATCCCATCTCAAGCGCCTAAGGCTGCGGGCTCAGGCCACCCACCTCAAGCACCAAGCCCTAAGAGGTTGCGCGCCCTCGGGTGACCCTCGTCGAAAGTCGTCGACCTCTGGCGAAGTTCGATGGCTGTCAAACGACGTTGAGCAATGCATGCATAATAAAGTTGGTGAGGGGAAAACTGGAATTTAGATAGTTTAACGAATGTGAAGTTGGAAGAGAAAAATTAGCATTCCGGAAATGCTCAAAGTCAAAGCTGGGAATGGACTTGCATTAAGGGCCTTTGGAAATGCTAGTTTTGGCTCAATGGCCTTTGAAATTCTCTTCCCAATATGTTATGGTTTTCCAACTTTATCTCTGTGCACAATCGAACTATTAGCATATCTTTAGTAAGAGATTAGCTGGGTTTTTTCCAACTTTATCTTTGTGTTCAAACTTGATTCCACAAAATTCAACGTCAGCAACTTTAACCCCACGGTATTATCGAATTTGAGGGCGCCTAGCGCACAATTTATCTAAGTAACATTGGACGACGATTCCTAATATACATTGTATTATTGACTGAAATCCACAGAAAGCTTTGGCGAACCCCTCAATGAGAACTCCATGGAAGAAGCCCTAGAGGAAGGTCATGGGGTTGCAACCCTAGAGACAAATGGTGCGAGCTACGGGAGCTCAGTGACAAGGTCATCATCACCCTCATCAAAGTCAAAGCTGAGAGGGAAGCCCAGGAGGGGCATGGTGAAGAAGAGGATCCCTAGCACAGCAACACCAGCAGGCACCATCGTGGCTCTCATGTCGATGCTGCGGGACGACCTTGTCGACAGCAAGAAGAAGATCCAATGTGCTGAGAAGACGATCAGAGGTGCTTTTGTGGAGCTCTACAGAGGGCTTTGTCTGCTCAAAAATTACAGGTTTATTAGATAATTTCACCTCTTTCATCAGTTGCTGATGCTTTACCACGTATTTTCCTTCAGTAAAAAGCTGCGAAAATTTATAGTCGACGAATGTTATTGTTTTGGATACTTTTGGCAGCTCATTAAACTTGATGGCTTTCACAAAGATCTTGAAGAAATTCCACAAGGTATGCATTTGATTTCGACTTAGTATCAGCCTATCATCGGAGGTCGTTTAACCCTTTAAATGTCGAAAAATATTAGGAGTAAGAGAAAATAGATGGAGATAATTTCCAATCACGTATATAATATGTGTTTGTCTGCACATTTGTTGGGGCGTCATTGAAAGCAACTTACTGCATTGCAACGTCGAACATCTTTGTAGTGGTATTACTTACCATGACAATGTTTTCCTGCAATTCCCTATATGTTATGATAGCTGTAATAAATTATAATAGCTATGACATTTCTTGTTGTAAAATATCTAGAACAACAAAAACTGTAATAGCTATCTCCAAAGTTCTCCTCTTAATGTACCTTAGAATTACCAATAACCAACATAACTACAATATACCACCAACATATTCTGTTTTTAATACAAATATTGGTAGTCACAATATTATGATACGTGTGGCCATTATAAAATTAGATATTATATAAGCATACTTAATCATAGTAGTAAATAAATTACTTAATAAAATAGGTAGTTGAATACAAACTCTAATATCTTATAGAATGTAATTATTTCTTGATATTATCTATAGAACAACATTACTTAGTTGATACTATATAATTGAGTAGAAAATTGAGTTAGCACAGTTAAAAATTTAGAGCTATATCAAACCTTTTTGCCATTTATAGCAATGCATGATCCTCAACATAAAGCTGGAGAACAAGACTAAATTGGCGATTTTAAATTTCTGAATGAACAGGTTGCAGGTCCACAAGCATCAACAAATTATCTAAAAGAAGTGAAGAAATCCCACTTTGTCAGCTCAGACAAGGTACCTAGTCTCAGATTTTGGTATTGGTAATGTGTAGCCGATTCAGGACATTTGCAATAAACTGAAGAAATCCCACATTCTATGTTTCTCTCTTCTTCCACAAAATTCTTTTTCAATAAATCTCAGGTTTTATTTCATATTGTGCATGGGAGAGAGCTTCATTTCCAGATTCTAAGTTTAATCTGTTAAATGGGTTTCTCTATCTCGTATACCCTATTGAGAAGTTTCAAGAATTTTCCAAAGATTGTGTACCCAGGGGAAATTTCTAAAGCCCTTCAACCTGAAGGTGATTGAGGTCCTAAGAATTACTAATGGAGTTATCATGCGGTTCTGCAAGGTTATTAGACTAATGGACGAGGTGGAGTCCGTGTTCACCAAGCAATTCACCAACAATGACAGGAAAAAGGCCATGAAGTTCTTAAGACCGCACCGGCAGAGAGATTCTCACATGGTCACCTTCTTCGTTGGTAACAACCTCTCCTGAGTTGTGAACTCCCTCTCAAGTTTCGATAATGCTGTGACTAATGGAAAAATTAGAGTTTATCTGAGTAAATCTTGAATACCTGGAAGTTCAATAGGTCGGTAGTAAGTCCAATGTTGTTAAAGCTGCCGATCCACCCTCTGTCTGCAGGATTACTCACTGGATGTTTCGTCACATTGTTTAGCTTATACGCAATACTAGCGCACCTAACCGGCATTTTCTCATATCCTAATTACGTGGAAATTATGTACCCTTTGTTCAGGTACAGAGTTCTATCGTTTCGTCGTGTCTTGCTTAAGTGTTTCTAATCAGCTTGTGTCAAAATTTGATGAAACAGCGCACCTATAGTGTGATGTTATATTTCAGTAAGTACACGGGCACTGATTTCTCACACAAATATCACTGACAAGCGGTGTTTTCGTGCAGTGTCTTTGCATTGTTCAGCTTGCACCTGTTCATGTATGGATGCAACCTCTTCATGTGGAAGAGGACTCGAATTAACTACAACTTCATATGCGAATTCTCACCCACCACAGCGCTTAAGTACCGAGACGCATTCCTCATCTGCACCGCCTCCATGACGACCGTGGTTGGCGTGATGGTCATTCACCTCCTCCTGCTCACCAACGGTTTCCCGTCGAGCAGGGCCAATGCCATTCCGGGAGTCATTCTTCTGGTTCAACAACTTCACCCGATTTCGTTGCTAGGACTAAGTTGTGGTTAGACATGTTAAAAGAATTTTGTCTCATTTTTTCTACCTTCTCTTGCAGATTTATATATTGTTGCTGGTATGTCCGTTCAGTGTCTTCTATCGTCCGACTCGGTACTATTTCATACGGGTCATACGTAACATTATCTGCTCTCCTTTTGTTAAGGTACATTGTTAGCTCCTTCAAATGCATGGAAGAACTTTGCAATAGACAACTTAATCACATTCTCTCTACATTGGTTTGAAGTTGACATAATTGAATGCAGGTTTTGATGGTTGACTTTTTCATGGCTGACCAACTAACCAGTCAGGTACAATAAACTTCATCCTACGAATTTCGTCGGTGTCGTTTTTCTGCAATAACACTATCATATAGTCAATTTTGTTCTCATATGTTCACTGGAAATCTATAGACATTTTGTTCCTTTGTCACTGCAGATCCCATTATTGAGGCACATGGAATCGACAGCCTGCTATTTTCTTGCTGGAAGCTTCGGAACACACCAATACAAGACCTGTAAATCGGGGCGGTTCTATAGAGAACTCGCGTACGTGATCTCATTCTCGCCATATTATTGGCGTGCCATGCAGGTAATCTACATCCATCCACAAATGATTATGAGCTCAACTTCAACTGTATTAGCTGAGATATTGGCGTTTCTTGTCGACCCTCAGTGTGCGAGAAGATGGTTTGACGAGGGTGATGTGAACCATCTGGCAAACATGGGAAAGTATGTCTCAGCGATGGTGGCAGCTGGAGCGAGGATCATGTACGCCCGTCAGGAGAGGATGCTGTGGCTGATTGTAGTCTTGGTGACCTCGACAACGGCTATGTTTTATCAGCTCTATTGGGATTTCATCAAAGATTGGGGTGTCCTCAACCGAAGATCCAAGAACCCTTGGCTCAGAGATGATTTGATCCTCAAGAACAAATGCATTTATTTCATTTCCATAGTAAGTTCCTTAGTCCTTTCAATTCCAATCTGTCCCAAGATAAATTGAAAACATAGATCTATACTAAAAGGAATACTTAAGTGATGACAATTGACGAGTACTGAGAAGCTCTTGGTATTGTAGGCTTTGAACATTGTTCTGAGGTTTGCTTGGGTGGAGACGGTTCTGCGGTTCCGCGGGGGAGTTGTTGAATTGCGTTTGCTTGATTTGTTCATGGCCTCATTGGAAGTGATTCGTCGAGGACACTGGAACTTCTACAGGTACGTTTCAGCTACCTTCTCCTCTTGTGCTTCTGTTGAGCTCATTGTCCTAGGCACTACGAACTAATTTAGCCAGAAATTTTTCGATGTCATTTTTTTCAAACTTCTGCCACTAATTTTCATGGAAAAATGAATGTGCAGATTGGAAAATGAACATTTGAACAATGTCGGGAAGTTCCGAGCAGTGAAGACGGTTCCTTTACCATTTAGAGAGACGGACCTGGACGACTGAGTTAAGCCCCTAGACCGAGGCTAAGCTGTCATACTTCACTTACGTTTTGAGGCAAGCCATGAGATGTTTTCCCGAAGCATAAAGCAGTTCCAAGAAATAGAGTGAACAACTCCAGTAAGTAGGTGATGTACTGAACAAATTTACGTAGAATCTTGTAAAGTCGATCCGTAATCCGGATTCTTTATTCAAATCCTACGACACCTTAAGTTGTCTGCAACACCTGGACTGCTGTACATAATCTCAACAAATTTAGTCACAAATGAATGGTTTGTACATCTGGGCTGGCCAAAACTCACTTGCCATTCATCGAATTGTCATTCCTTGACTTGGGCGATTTCAGCAACCCCTGCGCCGACAAATACTTAGCTATTCTCTTGGCGATACAATAAGCTGTGGACTCGACGGTGATCATCGGGTTGACACCGACAGCGGTGGGCAGAATGCTAGCATCGCACACAAACAGACCCTCAGCTTCCCAACTCTCCCCGTTCTCATCCACTGCACCTTCCTCCTCATTGATTCCCATCCTGCAACTCCCCATCTGATGGGCAGAAGTGCACATTCCCCACTTCTCACCTATGGCCAATGGGCCATCCTCTACACTGACTCTGCCCAGGAACTCCTCCACTTGGTCCTCACTGGCAGTCCCTCCCCCGCACTTCATCATGAGGCCGTCGCTCCGGTGGGTCCCCACCTCGTCTGCCCCTGCGGCAATCAAGATCCTGAGTGATCGCTTCAGGCCCGCCTTGAGATTCTCCTTGTCCACTGAATCGAGCTTATAGCTTATCCTTCCCTCCCTTGTCACTTCCCCACGCCCCTTGTCTCGGACTATTGTGATGAAGTGAGCGGTCCTCGCGTACTTGGTCATCCGGTCCTTTATGTCGAGGCCCGACTCCCAAGGGCACATCACCGCAAATGATGAGGGCCCGAGCGAGGGGGTCTCGATGATGGCCTGCACATTTGAATTTGAATTTCCCGCGACAACCTTGTGGACTGACGTGATTATCCCACCCTGGTAAGATCTGCCGCTGAGCTGCGAGCTCGAGTCCTGAGGGAAATGGCCCCAGGCCATCACCACTGGGTGGAGACGGAGGTTCCGACCAATATGCTTGTTCTTCAGTCCACTCGAGATCAGGAGAGGTGGCGTCAGGAGAGCCCCGCACGCCGAAATTGTTACCTTGGCCTCGAACTGCAAGACACTTTCAATATCGCTGTTCATTGATTTTGCCCTCACTCCGATGCATTTCTTTCTTCGTGCTCTACCAGGAATGTTCATCTCAAAGACAAGCCGCTCAGCCTTGCATCCTGATAGGATCACCGTGCCGCAGTTCACCGCGTCCACCAGCCAGGTGCGGTCGGTGCCTTGCTTGTCTCCCCTCCTGCACCCGTAGCCGCAAGAGCCACAAAAGTGGCCCTCCGAGGAATTCCGTGGCATCGCGTTGATCTCAAGGCCGAGCTTTTCACATCCCTCTCGAAGGGCCTTATTCTGAAAGCCCTCTTCCACACACTGATCTGTCACTCCAATCCTCTTGGACACAATGTCCATGGCAGAGGCATACTCTTTGCTCCCGAAGAGCTTGATCCCGTGCTTCTCCACCCAATCTTGGAGGACAGCGTCGGGCGTCCTAATGGACGCAGACCAATTGACGGCTGATCCCCCTCCGACCGTGGACCCTGCTAGAATCAGCACGTTTCCAGTGGAAGTTGCTAGTATGCCTCCTAATTCATAGAGTTGTTCCATGGAGGGGCCTTCCAGGGAAGAGTAGTCCTTGTGGGTGTAGTAGTTCCCTTTCTCTAGAACCACCACCTTGTAACCGGAACCCGCCAGGACTGCTGCTGCAACCCCACCACCACAGCCGGAGCCCACAATGACAGCATCGCACTTGATTCTGTAAATCTTGTTATTGGGATCCTGGGTGACTTCCAGGCCTTTTTGCTTGAGAGATTGGAGGAGGTCTGGTTCTGTAGAGTAAATGGTTTCTATGATTCCCTTCTCAAGAGGCCTTCCCTTTTCGGGTTGGACATTCCCACCTCGTCGTCTACTTGATACCCAATCGCTTTCCAAAACGGGTTTTCGCCTTTCTCGTTTACCTGCAAGGTCAGAAGATAAATATTGGAAATTTTTCGAGCTAATCCTCAGGAATTACTGCATCTTCCGTCACAAAGGATAAATCCCTGAATTTGACATAGACGTCGGGATACATTAGCTAGCATCTGCTATTAGGTGGCTCTCATTTTCCCTCCTCCCCCTCGAACAGATGCAGCAAACAAAACAACGGCTCTGAGTTCGACTAGATGGAAAAGGCCGTCGGTCGATCCAAGTACTTAATCGTCTGGTCTGCTCCGTGCCAAATTTGTGCTTTGGATCTTTCAGAATCGTTCTATTCTTGTCCATCTTCGGTGAAAAGTTATGGCATCTCGAATGTTACTTTAGCTTACATTGTTGGAGATTTTTCTCAGAATCAGTCAGCATTCTGGTTTTAATGCTTACAACAAGTATACTCAAAATCATTACTTGAGCAGTACCATGGAAATTATCAGTATCGTGAACTACAGCATGACTGCAACATGCCCAGTTTTTTCCTCTACTCTCACAAAAATTAGTGCTTTGACATTATTATTACTGTCATCCCAAATTGATTCACACACACACACACACACACACATATATAAAGGCAAAGTAGACAATCTAGAAATTCCTATTATTATTCCGGAACTACCAAACCTAAGTTAGCACAAGAAGCATTTTCAATAAGTAATAATTTGATAAGATATGATCAGGAAAGAATGGTAAAATTTGGTCAAGTGTCTCTTTCCATCCAGAAATCTCTTCGAACTAGAGAACGAGTCTCTTTCACCAAAACATGCAGAAGCCAGGATCTTTCACAAGCACCAAGGCCTGGCGCGATTTGGCGTGAAAAGATTGGACCAAAAGGGTGTTCAATGGAAGCAAAAAAAAAAAATCATTTTGACCAGTTTTGGAAGAGAAACTGACCGAAAAATAAACTAAATTTGGTGAACAAGGATTGATGATGATCGGTCGACTTGATGGTAATTTTTAATTGTTTCTCCATTTTTTGCAAGCTTTCAATCTTCTCTATTTGCTGTCTTACACCAAAAATGAGACCCAATGAACTGAGAATGCTTGGGAGTTGTTTTTGGAAAAAACAGTTGTCTGATCCAGTGTCGCGAAACATGTTAGAACGTTTTGAAACCCTAGTGCTCCCTCTCTCATTGCATCCCTTCTATTGCTTTGAAGTGGTAGTAATCAATTTCATTTATAATATTAAACATACTTATTAAGCAGTCACTTTAACATTAATTAAACTTTTAAATACTCATAATCGCAAACAATTTTTGTCATTTGGCCATTTGTTGTCGAGGCAGTTTCCCCTTTTTGTCAATTGTGCTGATTCTTTTTCTTAATATATCTCATTTTAGCTAAGCTAATCGAATTTCAATTGTCTAGTCTTACTACCGATGTTCATTTTTCTATAATCAGTACTTAGGTTAAATCACTTTTCTCCCGCCTTCTACATTTTCACTTCTTTTACAGCAATTAAGATTTCCTTTTTTTTTAAAAAAAAAGTGGAATTATACGGTAGAGGTTAACGGTTCTAACGGAATGAAGAGATGGAGCATTTTTGGGTTGGTGTTATAATTAATTGCTGCCGTCAAACGAAGGGAGATATAAAGAATTGACTCTTTCCATGTTATTGGCCACAATTGAACGCACATTTTTATCCATAATTATTACAAAAACGCGAATTCATAAGAAGATAAAAGCTAATTTTCTTGAGATAAGATTATTGATACGTCTCGAATTGATGTGATAACAGATTAGATTACCATTCAAAATATTTTGAAAGGAGTCAAATTGTCAGAGGAAGAGAAAGATTTGAACATGAAATCGATATTAATTGGATAGCATAATCATTTTAAAAATTGTCGAGGAACGAATGAGATTTGATACCACAATACACAAAACCGGTTTATGAAATTAGATAACAAAGTTATGAGATAAATCATGAGCAAAGTAAATAAAATTTTAGGTTAACGAGGATTGTTCAAACGTTCAATAAAGGTTTAAGGTACAGCACCGCAAAACGAGTTACACGTGAAAGGTTGGTCCATATGTTTGGGAGTACCTATACAAGGTCGTGTGTGCATTAATTGGGGTAAATGGTGCAATTTGGTCCCGTCCATTTTCTTATAAATCTCATGGTCCACATTCTGCACCTTTACTGTACAAATTAATTTCCAATACATTGATTGTCAGTGGAAGAGAATCTTTCCTAAGATCAAAATCAGCGCACGTTGTCCATCTTCTATTATATTATATAGCGATAATAACAAATCATTATACTTGACTACTTGATCTATTATATTGTTTGGGTGTCCTTGTCAGGCAAGTGCTTAAAAATTCAACCTTTGATCTCAATTACGGGTTTGACTAATCTCCAATTTGCTTCTACTACTAATCATGTGAATTTCTAACCTGCAATTATCATTAGCTGAAATAAATCCTTTCTTTAACAACTAATTATATCATGTAGGGTTTAAATTAATGCTGTAAATTTGCTAGCCTGCCATTATCGTATGAAGGTTAAGTATTGGTCAAGAACCAAGAAGTGTTTTGAGTATATTACCAGAGAGAAGAGGACGTAGAGGCACAACAATTTGAGAAAGACGAAGGCCATCCGGACGGGCGTGAGGAAACGATGCTTGAGCCATCTCTGCAGCACCTTCTCTCGCCGGTCGGAGGCCATGCTCGAGAACGTGTTCACGTACGGCCATCGCCGCCCCACGCAGAGCGATCCGCACAGCAGCAGGGTGCCAAGCCTCGTCGAGAGCGCCCACAGGACCACCCGCACCAGTATCAACGCCTCGATCAGTGCCCTCCTCCGTAGAATCTCCGCCACCTGCAAATAGAGTCCACATTCTTCTTCATAAGTTTGTTGGGGGGTTTCCACTTGTTGTTTTTCTTCTTCTTCTTCGTCATGTGGGTGTCGGGGCCGACCAGGGGGGCCGCGGAGGTACAAGATGCCCGTAATGTCGTACCGAGCTCGGAGACATGGACTTATGGCCAAGTGGGTGTGTTGCAAACTATACACTTAAAGGCCTCGCCGCTCTATGTTGGGCTAACAAGACGAATTCCGGTGACCCTTTATCGACTCGGCTTAAGCTCTATCGCACCCGAATCAAGCGCTTAATCGCTGCCGAGCTTTCTGATTACACTCAAGTTTGTACGCTTTTTGCGTGAACGCCGTTTTAGCGAGAACAACAGTTGATTTCAGAACAACACAAAGTCACAGACATGGCAAAAGGTTGTCGACCTTGATGTTTTCCATGTGTAAATTCAAGGTAACATTTTTCGAGTATAGATAGATAGATATGAGAGAGAGAGAGAGAGAGACAAGAGAGAGAGAGAGAGAGAGTAGTTACCTCGTGGGGCACTGAGCTTGAGAGGCAGATGATTCATAAAAGAAGCGCACGGCTTCATCGCTCTCCCTTTTCTCTGTCCGCTCTTCCCCTCGAACTTTCCCCCCGCCGCCGCCGTCCCCCTCAACGGAGGGAACAGCGTCTCGCAGACGGCTGCGAGAGCTTCCATCTCTCGCGAAGAGAAGGCGCCCCGTAATAACCTCTTCTCTCTCTCCCGTCTGATCGTGCCCTTCAACGCGGGATGACACTCTCTCCCATCTCTCTCTCTTTTTCTCCAATGGTATGTTCAGCAATGATATGTGCGTCTCCATGGACGGGGACTCAGTTTTTATAGTTGAATTTTGGCACAACTGTCACGCAAGTTGCTTGTATTAACCTAGGCCCCGCCACACACACACACACACACACGATGAAAAAAAAAAATCAGGTGGACTCCGTCTATAAACGAGGGGGCACGTGAAATGTGACAACGAGGGGCGACACCCGCGGAAACAAATGGGGACAGCGGACAGCTCTGTTGTAAAGCAATGTGTGATCCTGTATCCTAAATCTGTTGCCATATGTGTTAAGTCCAACTAATCGCGTCAACCTCTGTGGTCCGAGCGACCAATCATTTATTTTATTTTATCTTTCGTGTTCTTGCTCTCCATCCATAAAAATTGCCGAATGCATTCGTGGCGAGCGCAACGACCGCTTCTGTGAATGCCCCACTGGAGAAGGAAATTTCTAATTTTCCAACCTATAGTTATCATGGCCACCAATTTTTTCTACTCTTGGCAAAGCAATAAGGACACCCTTTTGAAGATATAGAAGGTTCTCTCTCTTTCCCACACACACAGTAGAGAGAGAGACAGAGAGAGAGCTCACGGAGGACCCATTTCGTTTCCAAGTTGTGTAGCTTTTAGAGCAGAGAGATAAAGGCTACCTGAACGTATCACTGACCCTCACGGTAGGAAAGAGTCATGCAAACTCCCAACGACCTTCGTTCTTTGATTGCGGAGAAAGGGAAAGACCAGAAGAAGTCGTCAGATCAAACGGGGACTTCCATGGTTCCCGAATCATCGCGTGCTCGCCTTTCCTCTCTCTGAAGGTTATGTTTGATCTTTTCTTCTTCAGTTTTTCATAGTTAGAGGAAAGGCGGGCTCGGTGCCATATTCACAACTCGTCGGTTGAGGTAGGCAAGCCCTTTCACCGTAATCCATGATGAGATGTGCTTGTAGGTTGTGTTAGAAAAGTTTCATGTTGAAGAAAGCATGTGGTAATCTTAATTGGCGCATCACTCGTTACATTAAGCATTTGAGTGAAAATGAGTCCAATTGAACATATCAATAGGGTTCAAAATTGAGCCTCCCTCTTGAAGACCTTTTCAGTAAAATGTATCTAGATTTAGTTGTTATCCAGGGCTTCGTCACTCGACGGGCTCCCGCGATGTGCGAGTGCCATCGTCCGAATCCATTGAAGATTCGGCTCGAAATTGGAAGGTAGATTTCGCAAATTAGATAAATTTCTTATCTCTAAAAGATTTGTAATATCTGTTGCCTAATTGATTAGTTGTTATCTTTGCACATCTGATTGATTGACTTTTCATATTTGAATTGACCTAATCAGATTGCTATCTTTTTTTCAATATCTGAACGCATGTTGGAAATCTCTAAAAAAATATTGCATGTAGATAATTGCTGCATATAGATTAGAATTGACATATTTAAATTAATCGCATCCTAGATAAAATCATATTAGATAGATTTGCATGTTTAGATTAATTAATTAATTCATCTATAGAATGCATGCTATGATTGATTTAATTTTGACTGAATATCATATAGAATTAGTCATGTAGTTTAATTAATTCACATGCATTCTTAGGATAAATTGCATTTATTTAGGTCATTGCATTTAGAATAATCTCATGCATTGCATTTGGTTTATTTTTCATTTAAAAAGTGAAATCAAAAAGAGAAAAGATTGTTTGGGGCATGCTCCCTTGATTATCTGACTTCTGGATATCCAATTAATTGATGTGCAACATATGATAATCTTTGTTAGTGACTTATGTTAAATCAATTAATATTGTATTCTCAAATGATATTTTTTTATGAAATAAATGGTAACGAAAAAGCGTTAGAGTATATCGCGTAATCAAGTCCCCGAACTCTAATTTTGGTTCGTAGAAGTAATTAGTCTCTCCTATATTACATAGGTTTCTAATCACCTACCAAAAATGATTAGTGGCGACTCCATTTGAAAATCTTTGCATGTTAAATATTAAACCACAAAATTGCGATTTGGTATGGACTTGGGAGAGTTCAAATTAGATTAGTTAAATAATTAACCTGATAATCCATTAACCTAAATACCTGATTTTTTAGGGTCCGACATTCCAAATGTGTATATATGTTTGGTAAATATGTTATGAAAGGGATCTAACTAGCATAGGCAACTTTTATGGTTCGGTCTAGCGGAAGAGACTTGAAGTGAAGGTGTGGTGTTGCAATATAGCAACGCGATCGATGGCAGCCTTCATGGTCAGGTATGGAGAGGTGACCAAGTGTGAATTCACATGGGAGAGAAAATTGTTGAGATACATGTGTAAGTTGCATTAGAAAAAGTTGCACATCAAAGACTTGGCGTGGTGGGTCTATTTGGTATATAGACGAGTTCAGACTTGATCCCTCTCTTGACGATATTCCCGAGGGAATGTATAACCCCACCAAAGAAAAGCGGTTTGATGTTAAACCCATATTTATGTGATTTTCGGTGAATTTGCATCTCCTCGAACTTAGAAAAAAGCACCCTTCGTTTCATAATAAAGGATTATTGCGCATAAAAACGCGCATTATTATCGTACTCTAGAAGAGTACTTTAATTTTTTACTTATCATTTAATTGTCAATTTACAATTTATAATGACGATTCTTAGGTATTTACCACAATTTGATGACGTGTTATCATATATACAAGCAAACATCATATTCTTCCGATTTCCTCCTAAATAGGTACTTTAATCTTTTCGCTTATCTTGATAGTCGATTAACAACTATCGATTATTCACCGACATTTTGATGATAATGATATCATTTTCATACGTAAAAACATAATTTCCTTTTGATCCGATGAATTTGGAATGAAACGGAAACAAATCGGGCTCAAATTATGCAAGATCGAATCCAATCCGACCGTCGATCTAAAGCGAATTTCAAGTTTCTTTCTTTTTAAGTGCTTGAATGTCCGTGTAGCTCATAAATCTACGCCGTCCCGAGATTAGTCAACACTCGTATTACCAGACTGCTGAATTACAGCAATGAGCGAATTTAATGAAGCGATGCACAACCCGCTACCCCCAAAAAAGGAAAAAAAAAATCTCTCACAAACATATTCTGAAAATGATCTTTACTCGTACAATAGACTAAACTTGGATCGTGAGTCGGGTATATATGACAGGCTAGCAGTACTAACCAATAATTTATGGCGATTGAGCAAGTGGAAATCAATCGTTTTCAATCTCACCAGCTCTACCGAAATTCAGGTCACATTTATTTCGTGAAAAATAAATAACATAAAAAATGACTTTTCGTATCAATCGTTTGTTATTATTTGAAATAATTAGTTAATGAAAAATATTTTTATTGTCAACAACAATTTCTGTTCAAATATTCTTGTGGATAATAAAAATATTTTTCATTAATTAATTTCTATAAGCGGGGCGAGTGATCATTTTTAGAAATTTTTTTTCCAAATGATTAATTTTTCAATAACAAATTAAGCCTAAAATGAGTCCCTAAACAACATCTCTTGAGCATTCTTATTGATCACTAAAAAAAAAAGGCCCTTATTAGCCTAACAACGCTGACATTGTGAACAGACTTTACTAATATTATGTATCGTTTTTTAACTTTAGAGTAAATCAATTAGCAGAAATGTACCAACCTAAGCACAAGTTCAAGGGGAAAATTATAAAAAAAAAAATGTCCTAAATCTATTGTAATTGTGTCAATTGAGTCATAAACTTTTTTTTTAATTAAGTCTAAAAATTTTTAAAATTTTTCTAATTGACTACTTTTGGCAAATTTTAGGTTGTCTTACATGGCATTGCCAGCGCTGACATGAAAATCATTATTTTTTATTTTATTGAATTTTTAGGGATATGTGCACTGGAAGTCCTAAACATTTTCATGAAAGTACAATTAAATCACAAACTTGTAAAAAGTGCAATTAAGCCCTAAAACTTGTCAAATTGATGCAATCGTGTCATTTCGTTATTTTCATCCAATTTAGCTAATAAAAAATACTAACATGGCTTTTTAAATATTTTCTCTCTCCTGTGTGGCGAAGACATGGCTAAAACACGAAATTTAAGCTAAAACGACATTATTTTCGTCCAAAATTGATTTATCATACAATTTTTTCTTAAATTAAATTAAAAGAAATATGCTATAATTTAAAAAAAAAAAAAGATAGAACCAGGCCTCGAGGGCTCTGTGTGGTGGGGTGGTCCTCACCGCCAAGTTCTAACCTTTTTTTTAACTTTTTTTAAAAATTTAATTTAAATAAAAGTTACATTAAAAATCAAATTTGGACAAAAAAACGACATTGTTTAGCCACTTCATCGACATGTAGGAAAAGAAAATATTAAAAAAATCCACGTCGACATTTTTCAAATCTGACAAGTTTTAGGATTTGATTGTACTTTTTGCAAATCTTAGGATTTAATTGCACTTTTGTGACAAGTTTTAGAACTTTTAATACATATATCCCTTCTCTTTTTTATTGTTAAGGTCGACAGGAGGCCGCTGGCCATCAATTGAGGTCCAGTGATCTGGATCGGCCTTAACAATATAAAAAAAGTTCAAAAAATATTAAAAATTTTATTTAAACAATCAACAATAGCGTTGGCAGTACCATGTAGGATGTCAACGTTCTAATCATCAATTTCCGACCAAAATTAACAAGATAGACTCCATTGGTAAAATGCGAAAAAAAATTAGGACTCGATTGGTTTAAAAAAAAGTCTAGAACCGAATTGACACCATTACAATAAGTTTAGAAGTTTTTTGGTAATTTGACAGTGCTCGGTAGACATAATAGTCAAGAGTTTTTGTTCATTTCGAGCAAAAAATTTTGGCATATGGGGGGAGCACACTACGAGAGTACCAATTTAATACAAAGGAAAGATTTTCCCGGGAAAATAGATGAAGATGCAATGAAAAATAGTGGAGAAATATGAAAAGGAAAAAAAAAACAAAAAAGGGGCAATGACTAAGTTAATCGGAGACATAGCCCTAGGTATTAATAGAAAGTCACAAAATCACTCAAAAATCGATGAAACCAATTAAATTCCCACAATTTGTGGCCCGCCATTGCCATCTGCAAAAGCTCCAGACATTAAATGAGCGGTTACCAATAATTTTCATAATGGGGCCTGCATTAAGTAAAAGATTGGACCTCCAACTAAGTTTTTGAATTGAAGTGATCATCCAAACATTTGGTGTCCAGAGAAAGGAATTAATTCAAATCGATGATGGAAGACGTCGCCACTTGCCATAGGAGCTTATTCCTTTGCTGGTCGAGTGCGAATTAGGATCGCTCGCAGAGGATTGACTGGGCACCAACACCCTAACTGTCGGGGCACGGTTACATCGTCAGACCAGATGCTAAGTACCCCGCCAGATTAGCAGATGGATTTCCACTAATCGCAAGGAAAATTAATTCGCTTTATCGAGGTGATAATGCTCTCTCGTAGCATAAGAAAATCGCTTCCCCGAGATACAATTTACCCTCTCAAACTCTCTCGAAGTCCCGATAAATAAATTAAAAATACAAAAAAAAAAAAGTAACTCCTTCGAAGTGAACCCGCGAAAAGTTGGCACGGTAAGACTCTCGACAAAGGAAAAAGTTAATATAAGGATGAAACAATGTGTCTCGTGATCAGACATCATTATTGGATATTCCGAACGATTGACTTTTTAACATGCGTTTTGCCACGGGCACATAAATAATTAGGTACTTAACACGGGGATTATCGAGACGCATGTGAAAGGTGCACGACCTTAATATCATCGCCTTCTCGGCACGATCGCGATTGCCGCAGGCCTAGCCACCAGGGCCTCTCATCCCCGGACCCCCATCAAAAGTCCTCATCGTGCTCATTAAGACTAAAGAAGGACGATCCCTCTCATCCCCCAACCCCCGTCAAAAGTCCTCATCATGCTCAATAATTAGACTAAAGAAGAAGGGCGATCCCTCAAGTCAAGAAAGAAGCACGATTTTGTCTCTTTCTTCCTTCATCAAGAGTGTCGTTTGATTAAAATTTGCTTACCTTCCTTTATCTTCCCCTTTCCATCTTTCATGGTTGGAAAGATCGTAGCATTTCTAGCTTGCTGTGTCCAATTTTTTTTTTTTTATGCACAAAATTGCTGTTTTGATTTGGGGATACTTCGATCGTACTTTCACTATGTTGGCTCTTTACATATCGGTTAATTTGCGATGTCGTTAAACCATACTCCATTCTCGGACGATTCTTAATACATGCTAATTAAACAAAAGGGTCAGAACAAAGTGTACATAAAGGGAATAGTAACGGAAGTTATATTCTCAAGCTGTTGCCTTTCGTCGGGAGAGATCGATCAAAAGCCAATGTAACCAGTAGCTGGATCAATTACAGAAGCAGAGACAAGGTCGTTGGAATTGTAAACATGAAATAAATGGATCTGAAGAGATGGGTTTCATGTACAAATGAACCAAATGAGGGGCAATAAAATAAGAAACTAGACAACCAACTTAAGAATAATGACACAAATGGTCATTAAACTTTGGCCAAATGTATAATGCGATTACTAAATTCTTGATACATGTTCAATTAAATTGATGGACTATATGGAAGGACGGCATTCAACATATTCATACAGTTCATGGACTAAATTGAACATGTACCAAAAGTCCAAAAATACATTGAACAAGTTAAAAATTCAAAAACGACAATGCACATTGAACTAAAGTTCATGGATCACATTAAATAAATTTAAAATTCAAAAACCACATTAAGCATTTGGCCAACATTCAAGGATCATTTGGGTTATTTACCCACCACTTATTGGAGCATCGTGTCTTGCTTACCTGCCTTTGGATTTCATCCTCTAATGAGATGCTCGACTTTACTTCATTCTTTGATGGGTAAAATCATCAACTATATACTTATATTACCATCTCGCTCTTATTGTTTTTATCGAATGAAAGCAAGACGATAAGTACTCCGTACCCATTGCACCAAGGGGCTGAGAATGCTCTGAAACCACGTGGAGGCTTGAACAGAACATAAGCCGCATAACAGGAGAGTGATGCAATAGTGCATCTCCAACCTCATGTTCTGCTGTAATAATCAAAATTCTGTCTGCAGGATAGGTTCCTATTATGATAAATAAGAACATTACATTAAGTCATAACGGACCTTCATATCCAGAAGCAGAAAATGAGGAGCACCATATGTGCAGATCATAATAATAAGACAGCCCTTCACTTCTATCGGCAAGAACAAGGAAAAAGATGAGATTTCCCAAACAGTTCTTTCCAAAACCAGACCAAGGCAATAACTGTTTGTCATGTCTAAGACAAGTGCCTCCACAATGCCGGGCGATCTCTCGATATAAGAAGAGCACATGAGGACAGATGGTCGAAAGAAGGCGCGTACAAGTCATCTGGACCGATGACTTCTCTGACATGTTGTGTGCTTCCACACCCAAGAGAGTGCAATGCTTCATCCCTCACAGCATCAAACACAAACAGTCCTTGCCCGCTCACCCCCATGACCAGGTTCGAGTTGCCCCAAACTTGAGTTATTGCTGTGTGATCGGAGTGTAAGTTTGACTCCGGCAAAGCATAAGTGCTGAATAGGCCTTGTTTGCGCAAGGAGAACTGTTGCACCTCTGTGCAACTCAGTTTCTTTCCTACCGATTTAAGGCTTGTGCAGCCCAGAAAAATCGAATCACCACGAAAGAAGACTGAGTGCGTGCTGATCCCGAGCTTTTGTATCTTGAGTCCCACGCCAGATGGATGGCGGAAGTCCATGATATTGATTGAATCGGCACTGCAGAATATGCCATCATTGCCTTCAGCTTCTGATGAACTGACTCTGCACTCAGGACATGGAAAGTCTAAGAGACTCTGGGATGAAAACCTTCAAAGGGGGACTTATAATAATATCAAATGCCAGAATTTAATGCAAGCTTTATTTTAAACAAATACTGTGGCTATAGCAGAAAAGTAACACAAAAATCAGAAATAGAGATTTTGTGTAGTCAATATGAAGAAAGGTCGATGTAGACAATAAGAAAATCCAGTCAACTTACACGAGAAGAACTAGTTAACCAGGATAGAGACTAAATTGTCCAGGAGTATTTACCTTTGTCGAACCCCTCCACCAATTTCAGCATCAGTGTTGTTAATGTGAAGGGCTGATATTTTTCGTCCGGAGGAAGGCACGGAAAGTAATGGTTGCGGGTTAAGAGAATTCACATCCCAAAGAGAAATTGTCTCAGCTTCAGCTATAACAACTTTGCCTCTGTTTCTCCATTGCAAAGGACTCGAATAGTCCATTGCTGACACAGGCTTCTGCACATCCCATTTCATAATTTGCTCCCCATCCCGTATATCGTAGACTCGGACACCCTTCTGGCAGGTGGCTGTTGAGATAATTAGAGGTCCACATGGCTTATACCACCACTGCTGATTTTCTGGGACCATAATACTAGACAGAGCGCTTCTTCTATACAAAGTGTTACTAGGTAAAGAGCCAAGTACTGTTCTTGAAGAAATAACTGCACACCTTCCTCATATGGCAAGCTCGAACATCTTTGGTGTAGAAATCCCAGGAGCAAAACCCTGCATCCATGGTATTTCCAGCAGAGGCTGCAACAACATACCTCCCTGAGCACCCATCTGCACCGGAGCACGCATAATCCACAATCCCTCCATATGTTAGGTGAGATTGCCAAGGAGGGCTTATATACAGCTTTCTCCTGCAAATCTCAGAACATTTGAGGCACATTAGATTTATTTTCTTTTTTCTTTCTACCAGACTCATTTATCTATTAAATATGTCCTGCCGTGGCCACTCATCAACAATGTGTTGTTATTTCAGGGACAAAAAAAAATGATGGCTGTTATGATGTATGAGCCTCTTTTGCCACATTAAGGGGATCAAACATGCGACGTGCAAAAAAGATCTCTAATGATAGAGAAATCTTCAAACATCATGCTACAATCTTCATTTACTTCAAATTAAGAAGTAAAACATAACAGCATTGAGGAAATTCCTCGTAGTCATACTTGCTTATTGTGGCACTATCTTCTTCACTGATTAAATACTGCCAACATAAATTTGATCTTTTCTCCTCTAAGGGATAATAAATATGCACTGTTCATTCACAGCCAGTAAACTATAGACATCACAGAAGAATGCAACCAGCTGTTATTCAAGAATGACCAACCAAAGACCCGATTAAAAAAAAAAAAAAGCCAACACAAACTTAAAAAGAAATTCGCTCAACAGTCACCTGCTCTATAAGTAAATTCAAGTATAGGGGGACTTACTTAAGAGAAACAATCACCTTGCCTATAGTAAATTCAATTTTATGGAATCACTTAAAATAAACAGATTAATGCAAATGAATATGGAGTACAGCATTTTCTCCGTAAGAATGCAAAAGCACACTAGTGTCAAGATTATTAGTCAATTGATAAGGTTTGACACCCAAGTAGTAGTGAATGCACATTGATGAAAGCTCGCTTAGCGACATACGCTTCTCTAGAGTGTATGCAATTCCAGCATCTAATGTTCGAAACACAAGTGACTATGCTCCTCACGACATTGTGGCAGCAAGGCATAACTCTCAGCTAAATTATCATGACAGCAAAGCAATCATATACCTCTGAATTGGCAATGTCATAGTAGGAACATGAGCCATCATCATGAGCAAGGAGAACTGCCTCTCCCTCTGACACAAACCAACCTCCAGTGGAGATCCTGCTGCCGATCTCATGCAGTTGATAAGCAAAAGTGTCTTCAGTCTCCTCTCCAATTATAAACTTCTGAATGTTCTCCTGATCGTCAAATTCATCAAGCTTTTCATCAGTTGTAAGGATAATCTCTGGCTCAGCCTTCCCACCAACAGATTTCTCTTCTACTGCTGAAGTTGTAACACCATCCATTTCTTGAACCTCACAGATCTCTATGCCAGACTTCTGATCCCTGATGTTGATCTTAGATTGCTTCTCATCTAATGAAGCCAAAAACTCCAAAGCTATCGGGTTGTCATCAGGGTTCAACTTCTCTTCTACCTTTGATATAGAATTAGCCTCAGAAACATTCATCTCATGCACTCCTGCTTTACTTGATGACTGTGTGCTTGCTACTGATGCCTTCCCAGAGGTTCGACTTCTGAGCAGCCTGTGATGAGGAAAGAGTCGAGCTTCCAATTCCTCACTATTCAAAACTTTAACTGAAGATTTCAAACTACTCTTTTTCTCACCTGAATCTCACCGATGGGTTTGTCACTCTCAAAGACAGCAATTGCAGTGTTCTTTACAGCAGCCATCTTACCGTCAGAATCACCTATGGCATGACCAATCGCCTTTTCAATCCCTGAAATCTTTTCCTGGATATCTGAAAGTATGACTTTGGACTCATCTGGATTATTCAAATCCAGTATCTCCTTAGTCCTCTTAATATCCGAAGCGATCCTCTTAACCTTACCTTCTAAAAAAGCAAGCTTTTCATGGAGCCTACTTGGATGTTTGTTACCCACTTGACTATTAACAGCTTCGGAGCTCAACCTCTTCTCCTTTGGTTTCTCTGAAACCCTGAAACTGCCCAAACGTTTCTCACTGGCATTTCCAATCATTTCACTGGTAACATCAGATGAGTATGCCAAATTAGCATTTGTTCCCTCTTCTGATTTCTTATCCATCGATAGTTCATGCAAAGGTTGACCACTCAGATCAGCACTAACCTCTCGGCACGACCCTTCAAATCTAATTGCGTATCTACCTTACTCGACTTGGCCAAACTTTCAGAATCAACACTCACTTCTCCATTCATTTTATGTACATTCTTCCCCTTTACTCCTAGTTTCGCGATTGATGATTGCTCACAAGTCCCGCCCTTCTTCACCTTATCCTTCAAATCCCTCAAAACCTTAGACCCACGACTACCACTCTCATCCCTCAGTCTCACCCCCACCTCCCTAGTACCTCTCTTCTCCTTCTTCTCCGCCTCCTGCCCCTCCAGCGAAACCCTAGGCAACACCCTGTCTTTCTTCCCATCCGAGCCAACCCTCCCGCCGAAAGGGCTGGGCTTCGCCCCCTCGGCACGGACGGCACCGGGCCCGTCGCTCGACACCCGCGGCCACAGAACGCAGCGCGGGCTCTGCGCTGACGTGAGTGAACCTTGGGATTCGGCTTGGAGCTGGAATTCTCCTTCCCGGGGGCTGATCTGGCGTTGGAGAGCGGAGTCAGAGGCTTACCTGGTCTCGGCGCCGCGATCTTGGCACCGGCGCCGCCAGCGATCCTTGATCCGGCGAACCGACGGGCGGACATGGATCTTTCTTCCAGCTGATGCAGAACTAGAGATTTGTGGAGATGGAGAGGATATTGTTTAAGCTTGGTTTGGAGATGCAGAATTTAAGTTTTTTTTTTTTCCTTTCTATAATCCACAAGCATTGATATCGGCGTAAGTAAACAATTTAATGCACTCGATCCTTGAGCATCGGCATGGGCGTGAGTAAACAGTTTAATGCACTCGACCCTTTGAAGATTATTTATTGAGAATACAGATTCCAAGTATGCTTCCTCCTGCCTTTAAAATTGATGCTCCGATGGAACTGACGCGAGGTTGCGTGGATGACAAGGTTTGATCTGCCGAGTTCGATCGACCGAATTCTTCGTCATGGACCGTATACACATCGAGGATCGAGCACCTGGATGGTACTCTTTTCTTAGCCCATCAGCTACAGACATTTTGAAGAAAGCTTTTCGCAGTGAAAATCATGGGACTCGGTAAAATCACTTGCCGTAAATTTTATCTTTCTTTTTTTATCGGCGGCTGATTGAGCTCTACTTGTGGTTTCTATGGACCGTGCTTTTAAAGAGAACTTCAGAATATTTGTCCTTTTGCCTGGATTTCCCACTACGGGTTTGGCAAGGACTAGGACACTCTGCATTTATGCTTCCCAAGACTTGCCAGAAAAGCTGCTTTTTTAAAAAGTAAAAGGTGGGAAAGGGGCCCGGGCTCCCACGAAGCTCATGCACCACATTTGCCATATTGAGATCTTTAAGTTTTGCTTTAGATTCTTATACGAATGCAGATTATTTTGCTGTTGGCAGCTTCGGATAAACTATGTTCTACCGGGAAATCTACTTACCTGGTCTCATGATTCGATTCATATAACTCTTGGGACAACATGAGTATTGAAACAACTCTAGAAATCAATATACTATATGTACATCCAAATGATAAACAAACACTAATTTACACATAATCTACATATCAAGAGTATTCATGATGAAGTGGCTTCGGAGCACACCACAGCTGATCTCAATGGATTTGCCATGTTGGCAAGCGCGATCTGCTTCTCTAGAGGCAAGTAGTTTCTCAAGGATGTACATGCATCATGCATCACTTGTAGTAGGGAAGGAGCTAAGCTGTTCTCGCTTTTATCAATACCTTGCAAGGTAAGCGTACCCTCATCACGCGATGGCTGTGTAATCCAATGGTAAATGCGCTCAGTTGATGCCAAAAGAGTCATGGTGAAATGTTCCCCAATGACTGTCCAAGAGGGGTCGGTCAAAAGAGAAGAGAGAGTAACTGGTAGATCACTCAAAACACTGAAGCGATCCAGGATCAACAAAGGCATGTATTTGCAGCAACTGCCCGAGAGCAGGCCAATAAACTGCAATGGCTGCAAGAGATTACGAATGTTACTTAGAAGCATGATGAATAAGAAAAAGTAATCTGACGGCAGCAACGCGCGTAAGCAGATAAGAGAATCCCATTTGCTCCATCTTCCCGCATTGGGCAGAAACCCATTTTATCATGAGGCAAATAGAGCCAGAGTAATAAAAGGGAAACTAGACATCTTATAATAGAGGCAAACCTGTTCTGAGAAGTGAGAACGAAGAACTAGTGGTGTGTTAACTAAACACTTTAGCACCACCAATGAGCCTGATGCAGTGCAACACCTCGATTACAAGAAAGCATCTCTTTCAGTTCACATTACTTGAGTGCCTTGAGTTGATAATTAGAATGGGACTCAGAGATTTAAGGGGGAACAAGAGGGCAGGACCGAATTCTTTTGCTCATTGTATCTAACTTGGAAGTAAACACATAAATACTTTTGAAATCATTTTTAATTCATCATTGTAAATTGCAATCAATATAACATGCTGGGCATTGATAAGCCCGATGCAAGAGAAATGAGTTCAAGCAAACTGCGACAGGTACAACTTATGAACAGAAGCAATATTTAATTCCCTATCTTCATTTAGTAATGCTTCAAAGAGTATGGGAATAGCTGTTTACCGTAGAGGGATAAATAGAGACACAGCTAATCTCCACTGCATCAACAAGCCACTGTCTTTTAATGCTTCCTTCAGCATGTTGTAAAGTTGCTACAACTTCAATGAGCACATCCCATGAATCTGTGTCAAATGATAAAAAAAATACATCAAACAAAACTAGTAACTTCTATTTTCTTACAGTTTAAAATTGGTGGTCGACATTCAAAATGACTTCACCAACCATTTGAGTTGCAGTTAAATAGAAAGGCCTTCAGACTTCCCAGCTCAGCCAATGGGATGGAACTGCCCCTGACTAACCTCACTTTCAGCTCAATTTTCTTTAGGATGTCAATGAACCTCCTATTTTCCTTATCCAAATCCACCTGTCAAAGGAGAAGAGACACAAAAGCTTAGAGATATCAAAACTGAAGAAGAAAGAAACATGATAACAAGTTATGTGCAAACTTCATTTTCACACCAGTGACCTTATCAGAAGTTCCAGACAAAATAGATCTATAGAAGATGCGTAATATGGTTGTCCTAAAAAATTCTCCAATAATCCAAAGGTTTTAAGCAGGAAAAGCTGTATGGGAGCAAGAGGCAACTTCTGCAAGCGATACGGTTCTGGTAGTTTTTGCATCAGGCAGATGACTGTAAGTTGAGAAGAGTATTTTTTTTATTGTGCCTCACTGACGCAGCAGGAGGATCCTATCTGTAGAAAAAGGAATAGATGTAGCTTGTTCAATCTGTGTTCTTACTACAGAACTCTTAAGAAGCCAAACACCCACGGTAAATGAAAAGAGAAGCCACAAGGGTGGACAACTTGTACTAGAAATGCAGCATGGTAGAATGCTTTTATCAAGGAAAACCTCCACAGAGGGAAATGGCTTTAATCCAGTGTGTTTGCAATGAGGATAGTCATTGTACTAACCAAGATGTTAGCCAGAGGCAAACCATGAGCATGTTTAGGTATTCAGGGGTGATTCCATACTAAGGTGAACGTGCCTGGCCTATTACTCTCGTCTATTTCCTGCCAATGGAGTCAAATTAAATTTCCTACAGCGATCTATTAAGATAGATTGTGGGGAACCTTTCACTTATGACAAAGAGAATACTTTATCCAGGGTACATATATCAGTAGGTATGGTATGGATCTTTACACGTCAATTCAGCTCTCTCTTCATATTCATAAATTCTTGCATGGATACATGGTGACCCTCTTGATAAGAAGCACTCTAACAGATTGACTAAGAAAGTTCACTCACCTGCAGAAAATTCAAAAGCCAATCCCTTGGTGCCTTCTCAAAGCATCTAACTGCCTCGGACCATTCTTCAATGAAATTCATATGCTCTGCCTCAGTGATACTTGTAGGATGATATGAAGGCAACAAAGAGAAGAGCACCACCATGCACCTTTCGATTTGTAAAAGATATTCTTCAGAATCAAGTAAAGCTTCGTCTAAACACTGACGAAGGCCCTTCCAGCAAAAAATACGTAACAAAATTTTCTGATCAAGGTTGTAAACTTGGCTTGAGGTAAGTGAAAGCAAGAAATCAGCTATGTCAGAGAGTAATTTCTCGCGCCTGGATGAAGAGAAAACTTTTACAAGATCGGCCAGACGAAAGAGCAGGCAACACTGTAGATTTGGTTCGAGAGTCCTGAATCTCGAGAGTTCGGAGAGCTCATCAAGAAATTCCAGCAGTTGATCAAAATGGGATGCGTGAGCTAACGAAAAGGTTAAGCATTCCAGCCTCAAGATTCCTTTCTGAGGAGCCAAATCAGATGGCAAGGAGTTGCCAATTTCTACCTCGTATCTCATGGAGCGCCTAACAATTGCTTTCCAGTCGAATTCGGTAATCTCGGAGCTCGTGAAAGGCACTCAGCACACTTCTAATTGTTCTCACGTCTGGTGTGTTCCCTGTCTGAAGTAAAGAAAGTGAAATACTAAAATTTGAGAACAAATGGATTCCTACAAAAGGCACATAAATGACGAAACAATTCATCCTAAGTAATGAAATCAAGGTTCAATTGGAAGAGAAATAAAGACCAGGTACTTGAAAGGATCCCTCATGAAATTCTCATTACATTTGTTTTGTTAATGATAATTCAATCGTGGAAACCCTGTAATCAAAATATAATCCTGGAAGCTCACAAACTAAGAACTTGACCTACCACGCAACGTGCCACAGCAAATCATCTATTCCAAAGAACAAGACAGAGAAACACACAAACAGCCCGTGCATCAAGTGACATGCAGTTTCTTTCTTATTCAGGTCATCTCTCGCCTTGCTCTTCAATGAATACCACAACGCAGGCAGCTATAAATTTCTCGGAATTGTGATAAGGAGCAAATTGATTACAATTACGGCTCCATTTGTTTTGCGGAAAATGAACGATTTGGAAAGCATTTTCCTAAAAATGATTGCTTGTATCGCCCGAAATAATGAGCGATGGAAAATGTTATCATTATCGATAGCAATTTTGTATTTAAGCATTTTCCATGAAGTAATTATTTCAAGCGACACAAGAGATCATTTTTAGGAGATATTTTCCAGATCATTCATTTCCAATGAAACAAACGCACCCTACAAGAAACGACCTAACCCTGGTGCAAATCTTTAGATGCTCACCACTGCATTCACAAGGTATAGCATCTCAAACCTTATGATGGACATTTCTTCATTTAGTGCTATTCAAGAATTTAGAATCTCGACAACAGAAGTGCACCAAAAAGGGAAAATGAAGCACTTCAGAAAGCAAAATCTAAGTTGCTGTCATGAATCCATGACAAACTCTTCTGACTAAACTTCTAGAATGAGTCCTTCATCGGATATATCGTGAGAAAAAACATTCCACATGAAGAATTCTGAGAAAAGAACAATATATGGAGTTCATCACCTCAGTAGTTGACCTATTCATCTTTGAAGAGTTCACATTCGTTAACCACGAGCAGAGTTCATGACTACACTGTCATTGGAGAAACTTTGAGAAACAACTTCTGAGACAGTGGTATCAGTCTGAACATAATCATCCACCTTTACTTCTTTGGACCACAGACTATGTCGAAGAAAGGAAGTGCCCAGGCAGAGTAATGTTGCAGCTGATTATCATCAGAATGTTGAGCAACAAGGAACATCTCTTGCATTGATGATGTTAACAAAGGCTCACAGACAGGACTTGAAAGAAGCACACGGATTACATGAGAAGATTCCTGCCAAGAGAACATTCAACTGTAAGAAACAAGCCAAGAAAAATGGTCAAAAGCTAGTTGAGGGAAAATCCTCAATCACCTTCAGCCTGTCACGACTGTAATTGGAGGACGAAGGATGAATGAGAACCAAACCGGCTTCTGCACCCAAAGAATTAACAATTCCAAGCATCCCTCCCAGACAAGTAGAGGGAGGCTGAGGATCGGAATAACATCTCCTCAACAAATCCAGCAACTCTTTCAGACATCCAACTTCAATAGAGTCTATGCCTTCTTTCAGACACAGGCAAGGAGACTCCCCTGCTCCAGCACATGATGCCATCAACAAGCTCTGGTGGAATGCACCTGACTTTTTAACAAACAATAGTTCAGATATAAGCTCTCTATAGCCATTTATCAGATGGTCCAGTTCACAAACATCCATCAATTCTACTCTCTGGCAGAAAGCCACAACCAGGGGAAGTGCAAGACAAGATCCAACTGATAAAAGCATCTCATATCCTTCATTACAGGAGTCAGAGCTCCAAACAAATGGCTTCGTGTGTGGAATCCATGAAATTATCAAGTCCTTTATCTTCAGTGTCGCATCAATTTCCCCAGTTCGGTAAACTGCAGTAATAGAGCTGCCCAAACCAAGAACAAGTCCAGCAAGACCCCAGGTGTCTTCCTCCACAAGATCACTGTCCTCATTCAGAAATCAGGACTCTTATATCTACCATTCTCATGCATGTCATCGGAGAAACGTTCACAGAGACTTCGAAGAATCTGGGATGATGATTTTGTAAGTTCCAATATTGTGAGAGATAAAGTTCTGACAATGTTCCTATTAATTCAACTTCACCCATCTTGTAGGAACCTCTGTCAGGATTATCAGCAGCTGCAGTCCTAGTTAAAAGATCCTGACATGAAAAACCCAAGCCAACTCCACAGGCTCCTTTCACAAAGGTGCTTTTGCTGCTAGAACAAAACCTATAGGCACACATATCAGTAAGAAAACACAATTATCAGCGAGAAAAACCTGCACTTGTCCCGTTACTATTCTTTAATCGGGAACACTAAGAAACACAAATATTATAGACAACATGGGGACAGACCTCAAATTTACAGAAAGCACTCACTATGCAAAGTGGATACTCAAGTCCAAACCAAAGAACTACACCACCAATCATAGCAGGTACATTACAAAATATTTCCAACTGTAGGATTTGAAAGTTTTGAACCATCAGCATTTTTAAAAAATAAAATGAAGTTTTATACCCATGAAAGTATTAGTCCTCTCTGAACATGTTGCACACAAAAAAGAGTCGTTTTGTGCCAATGAAAAATT
>JAGVVM010000636.1:0-17674 GCA_019149425.1 Psidium friedrichsthalianum | reverse complement strand
CTCATACTTCCTCAGCATCGATACATGAAACACGTTTGTGGATCTGCGACAAGTTCGGCGGCAGCGCCAGACGATAAGCCAGTGTCCCGATCTTCTCCAATATCTCGAATGGCCCAACAAATCTGGGACTCAGCTTTCCCTTTTGCAAAACCGAGATAATCCTCGCATCGGCGACACCTTCAGGAAGACATGATCCCCAACTTGAAATTCCAATGGCTTACGTCTCTTGTCTGCATAGCTCTTCTGTCTACTCTGAGCGGTCCCCAGTCTGTCTTTAATTACCTTGACTGCTTCCACTGATTGTTGCACCAATTCTGGGCCTGTTATACTTTTCTCACCAACTTCGTCCCAACAAATTGGTGTCCTGCAAGCCCTTCCATACAACGCTTCAAATGGTGCCATCTGAATGCTCTGCTGGTAGCTGTTGTTGTAGGCGAACTCCACAAGGTGCAACTGCTCTTCCCAGCCTCCTTTGAAGTCTATGACACATGCTCTCAGCATATCCTCTAGAGTCTGTATAGTCCTTTCTGACTGCCCATCAGTCTGGGGGTGGTAGGCTGTACTGAATCTTAGCTCTGTCCCTAGAGCACCCTGCAGACTCTTCCAAAAATGTGGCGGTGAAGCGGGGATCCCTATCCGACACAATGCTTACTGGCACTCCATGTAACCTCACAATCTGCCTCACATACAGTTCTGCCAGTTTCTCCAATGTAGAATCCTTTCGCACTGCAAATAAAATGTGCGGACTTGGTTAATCTGTCCACTATCACCCAGATTGAGTCGTTTCCTCTCTGACTCCTTGGCAGTCCTGTCACGAAATCCATGGTGATGTGCTCCCATTTCCACTCTGGGATTTCCAAAGGTTGCAACAGCCCTCTAGGCTTGCAATGCTGTGCCTTTACTTGTTGACACGTCAGGCACTTGGCCACATGCTTAGCCACATCCACCTTCATTCCATTCCACCAGTAGTGCTGACGTAGGTTCTGGTACATCTTCGTACTTCCAGGGTGGATACTATAATTGCTCCTGTGAGCCTCTGACAGAATTCTTTCCTTCAACTCCTCGTCGTTTGGCACACACAGACGTCCTCTAAACTTTACTATCCCGTCTTCAGTCACCTTGAAGTCATCTTTCCTCTCCTCTGCATTCATCATTACGACCTTCTGGATGTCAGGATCCATCGACTGCAACTCCTTAATCCTCAATTGAATCTCAGGCTCGATCTGTAAGGTAGCCATCAAGCTTGAGAGGGTTCCTACCTCGATCTTAAACTCTGAATCTCTGATCTCCTCCAGCAACGTCCATTCTTTAACCATCATATGCGCAACGCTCGACTTTCTGCTCAGAGCATCCGCCACCTTATTCGCCTTTCCCGGATGGTAAAGGATATCACAGTCGTAGTCTTTTAACAACTCCATCCATCGACGTTGTCTCATGTTAAGCTCCTTCTGAGAGAACAGGTACTTTAGACTCTGGTGATCTGTATAAATCTGGAACTTCTCTCCCACCAGATAATGTCTCCAAATCTTCAGTGCGAACACTATGGCTGCCAACTCCAGGTCATGCGTCGGATAATTCATCTCATGCGGCCTCAGCTGTCGAGATGCATATGCTACTACTCGTCCATGTTGCATCAAGACACATCCTAGACCTCTTAGCGAAGCATCGCTGTATATTTCAAATCCTCCAGGTCCGGATGGGATGGTCAACACTGGTGCGGAGGTTAATCGGTCTTTCAGCTCCTGAAAGCTTTCCTCACACTTTGCATTCCATTCGAACTTCGATTCTTTCTTTAGCAGCTTTGTCATCGGAGCGGCTATCGCGGAGAACCTTTCCACGAAGCGTCGGTAGTATCCAGCTAATCCAAGGAAACTTCGCACCTCGGTCACGGTCGTAGGTCTTGGCCATTTCTCTACAGCTTCAATCTTAGCTGGATCCACTGATATTCCTTCTCCATATACAATGTGTCCAAGAAACGCCACTCTGCTCAGCCAGAACTCGCACTTACTAAACTTTGCATACAGGGAATGCTCCCTTAAAGTCTGCAGAACAATCCTCAGGTGTTCTTCGTGGTCTTCAGAATTCCTTGAGTACACCAAGATGTCGTCGATGAAGACGATCACGAATCGATCCAAGAACTCCTTGAACACCCTGTTCATCTTATCCATGAACGCGGCCGGGGCATTTGTCAGCCCAAATGGCATGACTGTAAACTCGTAATGTCCATATCTGGTCCTGAAAGCTGTCTTCGGGATATCCTCCTTCTTGATCCTCAGCTGGTGATAGCCTGTCCTTAGGTCTATCTTGGAGAACACACACGCTCCTTCCAGCTGATCAAACAGATCATCTATCCTCGGCAAAGGATACTTGTTCTTGATCGTCACTTGGTTCAGCTGCCTGTAATCTATACACAGCCTGAGTGACCCATCCTTTTTCTTAACGAATAGCACCGGAGCTCCCCATGGTGAAGCACTGGGGCGGATAAATCCTTTATCCAGTAGCTCTTGCATCTGCACCTTCAGCTCCTTCAGTTCAGACAGTGCCATCCTATATGGTGCTTTCGAGATTGGCTCAGTCCCAGGTGCCAACTCAATTACGAACTCAACCTCACGCTCTGGTGGCAAGCCAGGCAATTCTTGAGGGAACACATCGGGGTATTCCCTTACTATAGGCACCTCCTCCAACTTCACCTCTTGAGCTGACGAATCTATAACAGATGCCAAGAATCCTAGGCAACCCTGATCCATCAGCTTGGTTGCTTCTATCGCGGAAATCCAAGGAATTGAAGTTCCACCTCGATTTCCTTTAAACTCGTACTCGGGCTCATCCTTAGGGTTCAGCCTTATTATACTTCTACTGCAGTCAATAACTGCTCCATGTCTAACCAACCAATCCATACCGACAATTACGTCGAAATCGTACATGGGCAAGACAGCTAAGTCAATCCTCTCAATTCTATCTCCCAAAGCTATCTCACACCCCTTACACCCTAACATAACAATTACTTTATCTTTCAACGGTGTGGCCACATGCAATACAATATCCAACGGTCTAGTTTCTATTCCAGCCAACTCAGCAAAACGTGCAGATAAGAACGAATGGGATGCACCAGGATCAAACAAGGCATAGGCGGTATGACCACAGATAGAAATGGTACCTGTGATCACCCCTGGCGCATTCTCAGCATCCTTGCGCGCCACAGCAAATACTCGTCCCTGAGCAGGCGGACGGTTCAGAATCCCTTGAGGTGCATTCGCCACTGGTGGCTGCTGCTGCGGTTGGAACTGAGGTCTCGGGCCATTCCTCGGACAGTTCCTTTGCATGTGCCCCATCTGTCCACATCTGAAGCATCCTCCCGTCTTCTTCGGACAGGGGCTGTTCCCATGTCTCCTGCCACAGTCACGGCAGTTCTGATTTCCAGCAAAAGGCGGCTTTCCCAAAGTCTTCCTCGCAGGTGGCACGAACCTGCGGTTGTCTTTCATCGGCCTCTTGCCGAAATCTCTGAAGTTCCTATTCGGCATGAACCGCAATCCTGATGCGGCAGCCTTCTCTTGTAGATCCCGTTCTATCGCCAGGGCTCGTTCATAGATCTCATTGTAGTCCCTCAGCCCAGTCGCGATTATCATACTCTTCAGCTCGGGCCTCAGCCCTTCTCTGAACCTTCTGGCCTTGTCCCACGGATCCTCTATCAGCCTTCGAGCAAACTTGGACAGCCTGGCGAACTCGCCCTCATACTGGTCCACAGTCATCTGTCCTTGACGGAGCCTTATGAACTCCTCCATCTTCCTCTCCTGGGCGGCTTCCGAGAAGTACTTCCCATTGAATGCTGCACAGAAAGCAGCCCAGTTTGGCCTCATGCCATCAGGAAATACTCGCCCTCTGGTGGCCTTCCACCAGTCATCAGCAGTGCTCTGGAGCTGATAGGTCGCCAGTGAGACCTTCTCTTCATCTGTGCATCCAAGCACTGTAAATGCCTTCTCCAGCTGCTCGATCCACAAGGCAGCTACCTCAGGTCCTCCAGTGCCGTCGAACTTCGAGGGTTGCAGCTTCAGAAACTGCTCCACTATGTGATGAGTTTGACGTCCTCCATTGCCATGCCCATTGCCCCCATGGGCTCCATTTGCAGCGGCCAAGGCGGCCTCAGCTGCTTGGGCAACAGTGGCAGCTCTCTCAGCAGCCTGCCTACCCATCAGATTACTCACCTCTGTCAATACCCTCATCATCTCTTCAATTCTCGGGTCTCCTTCAGGTGCAGGAGCCCTTGAGCTCGACGCTCCAGCACTGGGTCTTCTGCCCCTATTGCTCATCCTTTAGTCTATTCCTCACCTATACCCAATAAAATTCCATTCAGGAATTTGAAACCCTAAAACTAGCAATCAAGCTTTCGCCTACTGTCGCGTCCACTGACATGAATATGCATGAAAAGTTCGCTGCAGCCTTTAAATGCAATTGGACTAGGAAGACACCTAGACTCACCCTGACAATGCACAACCTAGGCCACTCTATTCGCCACCTCAACTAGAAGCCTGTCGGGAGCCGCTCCTTGATCGGGTCTCTACCCCGGCGACCACTCCCCGCCCTCCTCATTTCTTGGTGCGAACAGTTGTCCTAAGTTACCCACGGCCAGAGAGAATCCCACTCCACGTGTCCCATACCACGCTTCATTGCAGTTTTTAGACGTCCCGTCAGACCTGTCCCATACCAGGCTGACGGTTACCCAACCCAATAAAATATGATGCATGTCCTTTTCAAATCCTCAAGTCTTTATTTTAAATCACTTCATTTTAAACCAGTTTTCCTTTTTGATGCAGAAATCGTGCAATGCATGATGGTCAAGCAGCGCGCAACAGCCGACTAGGCATACAAACACATGCATCAACAATTAGCAGCTACTCAATCAGCAAGCAGCACTCAAGCACCCAACTCATGGGGTTCAGCTTTAGAACCTTACCTCAGGTCCTGACGCATCTGCAGATTAGCTCACAACATCATAGTCTATAGTCGTACTAGACTAATCATCTAACTCTGCAAGCACATGCGCCAATCAACTCATGCATTCTACCCTTTTCTAATCCTTAGATCTAGGGTCTGTCTATTTAACTACCCCAAATCGACAGCCTTGTCACTCCAGATCCTCGAATGGTCTCGTATCGAGCTAACCTTGCTCTGATACCACTTCGGACGGGGATGTCACGCCCCGAACCCCAATCGAGCTCGCGACATCCCTGCTCAAATCTGCAAATCCCTGCGTACGCCTGGCCTTCGAGTAGCGACGGTCCAGGACGCCCATCGCAGCCAGGTGACGCTAGCGCAAATGACAATAATCTAAAACCTGCGGAAGCGTGCCTTCTATACATACATACATGCACAAGGTACAGGGTAGCATGAAAGACAAGAATACTTTTACAAAAGGTAAAACACATCATATATATATTCAATAAGCGTTAGGTACAGACCCCAAAAGAAAACCTCGCCACGGTCAGGCTATCTACGCTCACTCAAAAGACTAGACCAGTACAGCAGAACTCAATCCATCTCGAACTCCTCCTCGGGATCCTCCTCGGGGTCCTCCTCTGGGTCCTCCTCTGGATCCTCCTCGTCTGTGTCCATCGCGTCACCCTCCTCGTGACCATCGATCTCGGATCGTCCTGGTGACGGCATCTCCTGCAATGGGTCGGGGTCTACCACCTCGCCTCCATACTCAGCTGGCTGTAGCAAGATCGGGTCGTCCTCCATGGGGATCGGGGAGTCTCTCTGAGGTCCCTCAAAACCAAACAGACCCTCTCTAAACCAGGCCTCATATCTATGGGGTACAAGATAAGGTCCACCCTGATCTACTAAAACAGTGGTCACATGCCTATGCCACAGAGTGGCGTGCATATCAAAATGGAGGGTAATCTCGGTGTCCATCTGCACTGGCAGTCCAAAAAGCATCGGCGGTGCAGCCATCATGGGTGACCTGGATCTGTAAAAGAAGGGCAACCACCGCCCATGAGTCGAAACTCAATAAGCTCACCACTAATCCTAACGTAGGATAGCGTATACTAGTAGGGTCTGTCACGCCCCGAATCCCAATAAACGAGCACGCGACACCCCTGATCATACACATCGAATCCTGCGTACGCCTGGCCTACGAGTAGCGACGGCCCAGGATGCTCATCGCTGCCAAGTGACGCTAGCGCAAAGCGACAACAATCTAAACCTGCGGAAGCGTGCCTTCTAAACATGCATACATACATAAGAAGGTACGGGGTAGCATGAAGAACAAGAACACTTTTACAAAAGGCAATACACAACATATATATATATACACATAAGCGTTAGATACAGACCCCAAAAGAAAACCTCGCTATGGTAAAGCTATCTACGCTCTCTCAAAAGACTAGACCAGTACAGCATCTCTCAATCCATCTCGAACTCCTCCTCGGGATCCTCCTCGGGGTCCTCCTCTGGGTCCTCCTCTGGATCCTCCTCATCTGTGTCCATCGCGTCACCCTCCTCGTGACCATCTATCTCGGATCGTCCAAGTGACGGCATCTCCTGCAGTGGGTCGGGATCGACCACCTCGCCTCCATACTCTGCTGGCTGCAGCAAGATCGGGTCGTCCTCCATGGGGATCGGGGAGTCTCTCTGAGGTCCCTCGAAGCCATACAGGCCCTCTCTAAACCAGGCCTCGTACCTATGGGGAACAAGATAGGGTCCACCCTGATCTACTAAAACGGTGGTCACATGCCTATGCCACAGAGTGGCGTGCATATCAAAATGGAGGGTAATCTCGGTGTCCATCTGCACTGGCAGTCCAAAAAGCATCGGCGGTGCAGCCATCACGGGTGACCTGTGTGACAGTCTGAAAATTCGACCCAATGGTCAGACTTTCTAAATGAATGGAAATACTTCATTAATACACTCTAGTCGACGCTCACTCAGGATTAGCTACCCTGAGCCGACCAACCGAAGGGGAAAGGCTATCTGGGAATTTTTCCCAATCAGCCACCCGTTGGCCTGAGACTGAGACAGGGTCGATATTTAGTGAAATTGACCACAAAATGAAATCTGACGATGGACAGTCGAATTAATAAGATGAACACAATGAAGAAATGAAGTCGGTTTCGAAAATGTCGACTGAAGGTCAGACAGCCGGTGCACGTCGAGAAGCAAGACGTGAATGGAAAATTACCGAAATGCCCCCGGTAAATGCTCAGACCTTAGAATGAGACTAATTAGGATTTTTGAGAGTAGATTCGACGGACCGACACCAAATCCTGTCAAGAAATCTGTTCGCGCTCGGGACCCGATCGGTGCATTTGGCACGCAAATCGAGGCAAGTCAAATCAAATGTCACATCAATCGGATGTCACATCAATCAATCAAGTGTCATGTCAATCAATCACATCAATCATGGCACAAGTTCCAAGAAAATCAAATCTAGTCAAATGTCCCTTCCAAGTACTATTCTAACCACCCCACTAATTGGTTTTTATTTTGAAAAATAGATTATAATCTACCTACACTCTCTCTCCTCTCTCATTTCTCATTCGGCTCTCTCTCTCCTCTCGGCCACCCTCTCCCGACGTCTCTCTCTCTCTCTCTCTCGCCCGAAGCCGGCCGCCGTGACGCCACCGTGAAGCCGCCTCCGCCGTCCCGTCGACGCCACGGTGAGCTCTAGCTCTCCTCCTCTCTTCCTTTCGTGGCTGGAGAGCCACCTTGGACGGCTGACCGGACCTCATCTCTCTCTCTTTCGTCGCGTTCCGGCCCGTCGTCCGCCCGGCCACCGCAACGCCGCCGTCCACCGCCCCTTCCCGTTGCCGTCCGACGTCCCTAAACGCCACGGTGAGCCTCCTCTATCCCTTGCCTCTCCATTCCCGTGGTCTTGGATGACACCAACCCGACCTCACTCTTCTCTCTCTTTCCCTCTCGGCCGGCCTAGTTCGTCCGCCGAGGAGAAACCGCCGTCGCCGTCCGTCTCCGCCGACCAGCCGCCGTCCCGACCCTCATTTAGGTAAGCAATCTCTAATCTGCTTAGGCCGGTTGTATGTGTGTGGTGTAGAGTATTAGTGGTTTATAATAATTGTTGATTAGGTGTTAAAAAAATGTGTGATTAGGCTCAAATGGGCTTTAAGGCCCTTCGGGTTTAGTATGGGCCCGGCCGAATAAACCACTTGGAGTGAAGGATTTGGCCTTGAAATCTTGAGATAGGGGGCTGAATTAATGAAGTAGCATGTGAGACTAACGGCTAAGGTTTTCATAATGGCTTGGGTCTAAATTCTGCTCTTTGGCCTAAATGAACCTACTTGGACCTAATTGGCTTAATGGCTTGAAATGGACGAAAATCACTTTAAATGGGCCCAAGTATAATCTTGAACATTAATTTATGAGGCCCAATATGTACATGGGCCTAGAATGGTTAATTGGGCCCTAAACTGGGCTAAGTGGGCTTAATTGGTTAATCCTTTAAAATGGGCTTGGGCCCTACAACGAAATTAGACCCAATGGGCCTTAACTTTACATAATGGCTTAAGGATTCTAATGGGCCTAAGATTGGTAATTGGGCCTTAATCCCTAATTGGGCTTTGATTCTATTTGGGCCCAACCCTAATTCATTAAGCCCAACTTAACTTAATGGGCATAACCCTTTCCTTAACTTTGAACCTTTATTGGGGGGCTAACTTGACTAGTGGACTTTAAAAAAACTTTATAATGGCCGATCTTCCTTAGTGGGAAGCCTTGGACCCAAGATGGGCCTTAGCCCAATCATACTTGAATCCACCAACTGGGCCCTAATGCAGCTAAGCTTAATTTAACTACACCCAAGGGGTATTAACGCTCTGAATCAATAGTCATGGGTGTTCGGGCTTAGGCCGAGCGACCAAATTTGCTAGGTGAGAGTCCAATGTTATGGTCTGCCCGAGGATCATGGGCGACATTCCTATCGCATCTGCTGACTGAGATAGTCGTTCGTGGGCCTTGGATTTCTTTATGACTTGCATGATTGTGCACGTGAGAGTGTGGTGGTGCTTGATCGTTCCTATATTTGTGCATTTATGCCATAATCATGCATGCTCTGTGTTGATTGACTGATTGCAATCATGTGGGGCCCGCATTCATTGAGACATGCTGAGTCATCCCGGTTGTGACGTGAGATTGTGCCCAGCGGGGAAATGGAGAGAAAAAGGTGAGACCAACGTAAGGCGTTCGAGACCGCAGTGTGGTGATTACCGTAGGCACAGTTGGGGTGAGCCCTGATGGAATTCTGGAGTGACAGATGGCATGGTCTATTGGGACCCGTTATGGCCGACTTGAGGCCTGAGCATGATCCATTGGATCCGATATGGCCGGTTGAGGCCTTAGCTTGCATATGGCATCTGATTGATATCTCTGTGCCCGGCTGTATGATTATGAACTGTGTTGCGATAAATTGTCACGTCTGTTAATCATTTTGGGGTCTGTGTACATGATGAGACTGAGAGTGTCCGAACCCTGGACGTGAACCTAGTCCGTCGGATAAGGGACCGACTACCCCACTAGTATACGCTATCCTGCGTTATGATTAGTGGTGAGGCTTATTGAGTTTTCCGACTCATGGGGGTGGTTGCCCTTCTTTTACGATCCAGGTCACCAAGTATGGATGCACGCCGATGCTTTTTTTGGACTGCCAGTGCGATGGACAATCGAGATCACCTCCATTTTGATATGGGCACGCCAACTGTGGCGATAGGCATGTGACCACACGTTTTAGTAGATCAGGGTGAACCCTATCTTGTTCCCCATCGATATGGAGGCCTGGTTTAGAGAGGGCCTGTATGGGCTTCGAGGACCTCAGAGAGACTCCCCGATCCCTATGAGGACGATACGATCCATTGCTGCAGCCAGTAGAGTATGGAGGCGAGGTGGTCGATCCCGACCCACGGCCAGAGATGCCGTCACCTGGGATCCGAGATAGATGGGTCAAAGGAGGGTGACCGATGGACACAGATGAGGAGGACCCCGAGAGGATCCAAGGAGGACCCAGAGGAGGACCCTGAGGGATCCCTAGGGAGGAGTTCAGATGGTTTGAGAGATTGCTGTACTGTTTAGTCCTTTTGAGAGAGCGTAGAAATTTTGACCATAGCGAGGTTTTTTCTTTTGGTGTCTGTATCTAACGCGTATGTATATAATATATATGTTGGGAATTCGCCTTTTGTAAAAGTGTCTTGTCATTTCGGGGTTGCTACCCCACCCTCTATGTATGTATGCATGCTCAAGAGCAACGCTTCCGCCGATTAGATTGTTGTAGTTCGCGCCAGCGCGCTTGGCCGCGATGAGCCAACCTGGGTCCGTCGCTAGTTTTTTCGTAGGCCAGGTGTACGAGGGATTCATCATGTGTATGAACAGGGGTGTCGCGTGCTCTTTATATTTGGATTCGGGCTTGACGATGATCTGCTGGTACTATTGAGGCGAATACTGTGACAGTCCTGAAAATTCGACCCAATAGTCCAGAATTTCTAAATGAATGGAAATACCTTCATTAATACACTCTGGTAGACGCTCACTCAGGATTAGCTACCCTGAGCTGACCAACCGAAAGGGAAAGGCTACCTGGGAATTTTTCCCAATCAGCCGCCCGTTGGCTTGAGACTGAGACAGGGTCGGTATTTAGTGAAATTGACCACAAAATGAAATCTGACGATGGACAATCGAATCGGTAAGATAAACGCAATGAAGAAATGAAGTCGGTTTCAGAAATGTCGACTAAAGGTCAGACAGCCGGTGCACGTCGTGAAGCAAGACGTGAATGGAAAATTACCGAAATGCCCCCGGTAAATGCTCAGACCTTAGAATGAGACTAATTAGGATTTTTGAGAGTAGATTCGACAGACCGACACCAAATCCTGTCCAAAATCCGTTCGCGCTCGGGACCCGATCGGTGCATTTGGCACGCAAATCGAGGCAAGTCAAATCAGATGTCACATCAATCAGATGTCACATCAATCAATCAATCATGTCAAATCAATCAAGTCATGGCACAATTCCCAATGCCATCACATCACTCAATCCATGTCACTAATTCACCTAATCCACTCAACCTCCATTTTGTCTTTATGCCTTATAATCTTCTCTCTCTCTCTCCTCCCTCATTTGGATTTTCGGCCGGCCACTCTCCTCTCTCCCTCTCCCGAAACCTCTCTCTCTCTCGGGCCTCCCTCTCGTCCGTCGGCCGCCCGAACGCCACCGTCCGCCCTCCGCCGCCACCTTCACCGTCGGTCTCCCACCTCACGGTAAGCCTATCTCCTCCCCGTCCTTGTCTTCTCGTGGCATGAAAGCCACTTGGAGCCGTCCCCGACCTTATCCCTCTCTTTCTCTCTCTCGGTTCAGCCGTGCCGTCCCCGTCGTCGTCGTCGTCGGCCGCCGTCGCCACGTCCGCCACCACGACCACCCTCGACCTTGGTAAGTCTTCATCCCTCCTTCACTTCATTCAATGGCCGTGGGACCCCTATCAGCCCGAACCAACCCCTTTCCCCATTGTAGGCCGTTCCCGAGTCGCCGCGCGGAGTCCTTTCCGTCGCCGCCGCCGCCGTCCCGGGCCCATTTAGGTAAGCTTCACCACTAATCTCAACCTAGGCTAGTTGTATGCATGTGTGGTTGTGTGGATTAGTGGTTAATTATAGTGATTAGTGGATAATGTGGTTGATTAAGCTAGTTGGGCTTTGGATTTTGTTGCTAGCATAATGGGCCGAACGTGTGGGCCTTTTGAAAATTCGGTTTGGGCCTTGAAAAGTCATAGATGGGCTGAATGGAGTGAAGTTGGCGTGAGGTTTGATGGGCCTAAGGTTTATAATGGGCTTTGGGTTCTAATTTCATGCTTAATGGGCCTAAACTAATTAATTTAACCCAAATTTCTGATGGTGGGTCTCCATGGACGAAAATTATAATTAAATGGGCCCAATTATGAGTTGAAACATTAAAAGATGAGGCCCACTAATGCATATGGGCTTAGAGTTACTAGTTGGGCCTAAAATGGGCTAAATGGGCTTAATCGGTTAATCCTTTAAAATGGGCTTGGGCCCTACACGAAATTAATTCTAATTGGGCCTTAATTGCATAATGGACTTAAGATTTAATTAATGGGCTCAAGTTTAATTAATGGGCCTTGGTTACTATTAGGCCCAATTGAAATTATTAAGCCCAACTTAACCTAATGGGCCTAACCCATTTCATTCAACCTTAAATCCTATCGAACCCAACTTGACTAATGGACTTTAAACCTTATGATGGGCCGACTTACCTTAATGAACTTATTCATCCATATGGGCCTTGGGCCTCAGGTCAGGCATTAGGCCCATTCGAACTCGAATCCTTTAATTGGGCCTTAAACCAAGTTAAGCCTAATCAAACACACCTGAGGGACTGTTTAATCATTGAATCATTAGTCGTGGGTTATTAACTCCCAGGGGACTAGCATGGGTGATTGGGTTTAGGCCAAGTTGTTAAGGCCGCTGAGGTGAGATTCCTATCGTTATGGGTTTGACCCGAGAATTATTATGGGATACTCTATTGAACTTGTCTGTTAGGGATTGTGCGTGGGGCCTTTGATTTCCTTATGGCTTGGCTTTCGTGCACATGAGAGTGTGATGGTTGCTTGATGCGTTCTATACTTGTGCATATATGCCATATCATGCATGCTCTGTGTTTGATTGACTGATTGCAATCATGTGGGCCCCGCATTCATTGAGAGCATGGCATGGGTCACCAGAGTTGTGACGCGAGAATGTGCCCAGAGGGGAAGTGGAGAGAAAAGGGAGACCAACGTAAGGCGTTCGAGACGCATTGTGGTAATTGCCGTATGGCACTGTTGGGTGAGCCCTGATGGGATTTGGAGTGACAGATGGGCATGGTCTATTGGGACCCGTTATGGCCGATTGAGGCCTGAGCATGATCCATTGGGATCCGATATGGCCGGTTGAGGCCTGTAGCATTGCATATGGCATCTGATTGATATCTTGTGCCCGTCTGTATGATATGAACTGTGTTGGGATAATTTGCACGTCTGTTATTCATGTTGGGGTCTGGTACTGAGGACTGAGAGTGTCTGAACCCTGGACCGTGAACCTAGTCCATTGGATAGGACCGACCCCACTAGTATACGCTATCCTACGTTAGGATTAGTGGTGAGCTTATTGAGTTTCGACTCATGGGCGGTGGTTGCCCTTCTTTTACAGATCCAGGTCACCCATGATGGCTGCACCGCCGATGCTTTTTGGACTGCCAGTGCAGATGGACACCGAGATTACCCTCCATTTTGATATGCACGCCACTCTGTGGCATAGGCATGTGACCACCGTTTTAGTAGATCAGGGTGGACCCTATCTTGTACCCCATAGATATGAGGCCTGGTTTAGAGAGGGCCTGTATGGCTTCGAGGGACCTCAGAGAGACTCCCCGATCCCCATGGAGGACGACCCGATCTTGCTACAGCCAGCAGAGTATGGAGGCGAGGTGGTCGACCCCGACCCACTGCAGGAGATGCCGTCACCTGGACGATCCGAGATAGATGGTCACGAGGAGGGTGACGCGATGGACACAGATGAGGAGGACCCCGAGGAGGATCCAGAGGAGGACCCAGAGGAGGACCCCGAGGAGGATCCCGAGGAGGAGTTCGAGATGGATTGAGAGATGCTGTACTGGTCTAGTCTTTTGAGAGAGCGTAGATAGCTTGACCATAGCGAGGTTTTCTTTTGGGGTCTGTATCTAACGCTTATGTATATATATATGTGTTGTGAATTCGCCTTTTGTAAAAGTGTTCTTGTCTTTTCATGCTACCCCACCTTCTTATGTATGTATGCATGCTTAGAAGGCACGCTTCCGCAGTTTTAGATTGTTGTAGTTCGCGCTAGCGTCGCTTGGCCGCGATGAGCATCCTGGGCCGTCGCTACTCGTAGGCCAGGCGTACGCAGGGATTCGTCAATTATGTATGAACAGGGGTGTCGCGGGCTCGATTGGGGCTCGGGGCGTGACATCCCCGTTCGAAGTGGTATCAGAGCAAGGTCAGCTCGATACGAGACCATTCGAGGATCTGGAGTGATAAGGCTGTTGATTTTGGGGTAGTTAGATAGACAGACCCTAGACCTAAGGATTAGGAAGGGTAGAATGCATGAATTGATTGGCGCATGTGCTTGCAGAGTTAGACGATTAGTCTAGTAAGACTATAGACTATGGTGTTTTGAACTAATCTGCAGATGCGTCAGGACCTGAGGTAAGGTTCTAAAGCATAGCCCCATGAGTAGGGTGCTTGATTGCTGATTGCTGAGTGGTTAGACTGCTAGATACTGCTTGTGTTTGTATGCCTAGTCGGCTGTTGCGCGCTGCTTGACCATCATGCATTGCACGATTTCTGCATCAAAAGGAAAACTGGTTTAAATGAAGTTGATTTAAAATAAAGACTTGAGGATTTGAAAAGGCATGCATCATATTTTATTGGGTTGGGTAACCGTCAGCCTGGTATGGGACAGGTCTGACGGGACGTCTAAAAACTGCAATGAAGCGTGGTATGGGACACGTGGAGTGGGATTCTCTCTGGCTGTGGGTAACTTAGGACAACTGTTCGCACCAAGAAATGAGGAGGGCGGGGAGTGGTCGCCGGGGCAGAGACCCGATCAAGGAGCGGCTCCCGACAGGCTTCTAGTTGAGGTGGCGAATAGAGTGGCCTAGGTTGTGCATTGTCAGGGTGAGTCTAGGTGTCTTCCTAGTCCAATTGCATTAAAAGCTGCAGCGAACTTTCCATGCATATTCATGTCAGTAGACGCGACAGTAGGCGAAAGCTTGATTGATAGTTTTAGGGTTTCAAATTCCTGAATGGAATTTTATTGGGTATAGGTGAGAGTAATTAGCAAGGATGAGCAATAGGGGCAGAAGACCCAGTGCTGGAGCGTCAAGCTCAAGAGCTCCTGCGTCTGAAGGAGACCCAAGAATAGAAGAAATGATGAGGGTATTGACAGAGGTGAGCAATCTGATGGGTAGGCAAGCTGCTGAGAGAGCTGCCACTGTTGCCCAAGCAGCTGAGGCCGCCTTGGCCGCTGCAAATGGAGCCCATGGGGGCAATGGGCATGGAAACGGAGGACGCCAGACCCATCACATAGTGGAGCAGTTTCTGAAGCTGCAACCCTCCAAATTTGATGGCACTGGAGGACCTGAGGTAGCTGCCCTGTGGATCGAGCAGCTGGAGAAGGCATTTACAGTGCTTGGATGCACAGATGAAGAAAAGGTCTCACTGGCGACCTATCAGCTCCAGAGCACCGCAGATGATTGGTGGAAGGCCACCCGTGGACGAGTCTTCCCTGATGGCATGAGGCCAAACTGGGCTGCCTTCTGCGCATCGTTTAATGGCAAGTATTTCTCTGAAGCGGCCCAGGAGAGGAAGATGGAGGAGTTCATAAGGCTCCGTCAAGGACAAATGACTGTGGACCAGTATGAGGGCGAGTTCGCCAGGCTGTCCAAGTTTGCTCGAAGGCTGATAGAGGACCCGTGGGACAAGGCCAGAAGGTTCAGAGAAGGACTGAGACCGAGCTGAAAAGTATGATCATTGCTACCGGGCTGAGGGACTATAATGAGATCTATGAACGAGCCCTGGCGATAGAACGGGATCTACAAGAGAAGGCCGCCGCATCTGGATCGCGGTTCATGCCGAATAGGAACTTCAGGGATTTCGGCAAGAGGCCGATAAAGGACAACCGCAGGTTCGTCCCACCTGCGAGGAAGACTTTGGGAAAGCCGCCTTTTGCTGGAAATCAGAACTGCCGTGACTGTGGCAGGAGGCATGGGAACAACCCCTGTCCGAAGAAGACGGGAGGATGCTTCAGGTGTGGACAGATGGGGCACCTTCAAAGGAACTGCCCGAGGAATGGTCCGAGACCCCAGTTCCAACCGCAGCAGCAGCCACCAATGGCAATGCACCTCAAGGAATTCCGAACCGTCCGCCTGCTCAGGGACGAGTGTATGCTGTGGCGCGCAAGGATGCTGAAAATGCGCCAGGGGTGATCACAGGTACCGTTTCTATCTGTGGTCATACCGCCTATGCCTTGTTTGATCCTGGTGCATCCCATTCGTTCTTATCTGCACGTTTTGCTGAGTTGGCTGGAATAGAAACTAGACCATTAGATCATGTATTGCATGTGGCCACCCCATTGAAGGATAGAGTAGTTGTTATGTTTGGGATGTAAGGGGTGTGAGATAGCTCTGGAGAGTAGAATGAGGGATTGACTTAGCTATCCTGCCCATGTATGATTTTGACGTAATTGTTGGCATGGATTGGTTGGTTAGACATGGAGCAGTTATTGACTGCAGTAGAGTACTATAAGGTTGAACCCAGTAGATGGCCTGAGTATGAGTTTAAAGGAAATCGAGGTGGAACCTCAATTCCCTGGATTTCAGCCCTAGAAGCAACCAAGCTGATGGATCAGGGTTGCCTAGGATTCTTGGCGTCAGTAACAGATTCGTCAGTTCAAGAGGTGAGGCTGGAAGAGGTTGCCTGTAGTAAGGGAATATCCTCGATGTGTTTCCTCAAGAATTGCCTGCTTGCCACCAGAGCGTGAAGTGGAGTTTGTATTGAGTTGGCACCTGGAACTGAGCCAATCTCAAAGCACCGTATAGGATGGCACTATCTGAATAAAGGAGTTGAAGGTGCAGATGCAAGAGCTACTGGATAAAGGATTTTATCCGCCCCAGTGCTTCGCCATGGGGAGCTCCGGTGCTGTTCGTTAAGAAAAAGGATGATCACTCAGGCTGTGTATAGATTACAGGCAGCTGAACCAAGTGACGATCAAGAACAAGTATCCTTTGCCGAGGATAGATGATCTGTTTGATCAGCTGGAAGGAGCGTGTGTGTTCTCCAAGATAGACCTAAGAGGTAAGGAGGCTATCACCAGCTAAGGATCAAGAAGGAGGATATCCCGAAAACTGCCTTTAGGACAAGATATGGGCATTACGAGTTAACCGTCATGCCTTTGGGCTGACAAATGCCCCGTGCATTCATGGATATGATGAACAAGTGTTCAAGGAGTTCTTGATCGATTCGTGATAGTCTTCATCGACGACATCCTGGTGTACTCGAAGAATGCTGAAGACACGAAGAAAACACTTGAGGATTGTTCTGCACAGACCTTAAGGGAGCACGACATTATATGCGAAGTTTAGCAAGTGTGAGTTTCTGGCTGAGCAGAGTGGCGTTTCTTGGACACATTGTATCTGGAGAAGGATATCAGTGGATCCAGCTAAGATTGAAGCCGTGGAGAAATGGCCAAGACCAACGACCGTGACTGAGGTGCGAAGTTTCCTTGGATTAGCTGGCTATTATACCGACGCTTCGTGGAAAGATTCTCCGCGATAGCCGCTCCGATGACGAAGTTGTTAAAGAAGGAGTCGAAGTTTGAATGGAATGCAAAGTGTGAAGGAGAGTTTCAGGAGCTGAAGGATAGGTTGACTTCCCCGCCAGTGTTAACCATCCCATCCGGACCTGGAGGATTTGAAATTTACAGCGATGCTTCGCTAAGAGGTCTAGGATGTGCAGATGAACAGGGGAGGGGTGGGGGAATGAGGGGGGGGGGGGGGGGGGGAAAAACGGGAAGGGGGGGGGGAGGATCAGGGGAGGGGGGGGAGGGGGGGGGGGGGGAGGGGCACTGGAGGGGGGGGGGGGGAGGGAAAA
>JAGVVM010000634.1:0-35847 GCA_019149425.1 Psidium friedrichsthalianum | reverse complement strand
CTAAGAAATTTAATCGTCGATGACAGATTATTTTTGTTAACATTTCTATTTACCATGGAATCTTCAGCGAGATTGACAATTATCTCATGCTCTTTATCGAATGTCACCCATCGGCATGATCAAGATAGTAGGATGGGAAAAATAAATATGATCCGATGAAAATAACGTAGAACTATCACGGAGTTGTAAATTGTGCAAACTTCAGATTTTATATTCATTATGTTAGACTTGTTGAAATGTCTAAACATAAAATAAAGTAAAAGAAATGGAAAAAACGGAGATACATACGGTCAACCTTAGTCTGTGCTTTTGACTATGTTTTTCTGTCTTCTTAAAGTTTATGCTTTCTCGTAGCTTATATTTCAATCATCGATTATGGCCATTAGCTCCTCTAGAAAGGAAAATCTCATCTTTCTTGACCACTTAAAACCTACTTATAATGAAATTTTAATATAATTGCAACGATATAACAGTCATTGAGCACGTAAAATCAATCGTTGGCATTATCAATTATCGATTTTACAATACTTCATAGCAAACTGAGTTTTTTCCGTCATTGAATGTAATTGGTCCAATATGTCACCAAATCAAAATTGCTCACAAAGTGGAAAGATGGCTATTATTACAGTAAAGAATGAAACCAATGGAATAGAACGTAAACGAAATAACGGTAAACACTTTCATTGCCTATACATTATAGGATAAGACAAGCTAATACGTGCTTATAATGTCATCTGGGTTTACATTGTATCAATGGCAGTCCTTACATGAGAAGAGAATGAGGGGGAAGATATTGTCATCTGTACGAAGTTCAGCAATTCGAGGATTAAAGTTTAGAATCAAGGTTGCTCATGGGTCAAAATTCCATCGTTTCGGCTGGAGTCGCTTGATGGACTTGGAGGGAAATGAGTGTTTTCTAGAGTTTCAACAGCTGCAATCTCATTGCCACCTTCATCCACACCTCCATTTCTAAATCCACCCTTCCTAAAAGTATGGGAATCGACGTCTCTTTGGTAAAATCTTCTTCCTAATTCAACGATCTTCTCCCGCAATGAACTGAAGAACTTGTTACTTCATGCCAGTATCTTTTGGCGAACATGACCATAAAGATGAAGAGAGCAGAAACTGCAGCAGCTCCAGTAATCAAGAATAGGCCCAGAAATTCTCAAGACCCAAGCTGTTGGAAGAAACCGAGGAATTTGAATTCTGGCAGTTTGTTTTCGATGTAAGCCAGGCGTTCTCGATTTCCGTCATTTTAGGCCCTTGAGTCACGTTGAGGATTGCTCGTGAAATATCCGGTACCAGCACAGACCCTTTGGGGAAAACTGTAAACCAAAGAAGCAGAACATGGGTTTTCAGTCAAAGTATTAACTACTAAACCTAATAATTGAAAATTTTGAGGGTTGTCTCTTTTAGCTAGGAGCGAGGGATCGAGGACTTTACGAAGCCAAATCCAGCAGTTTAAATGCTGGAATCATGGTATATTTGTTGCAATATTTTGCAAGAATAAGTTTAAGGAGGGGGACTTCGTTGAATGCTGCTGCGATCCCGCCCTTTGCGCTTCCTTTGGAAAGAAGCGCATGGCATTCTTCCGGAGACTGATAAGATATAAGCCTGGAGTCATCGAACTTCATTTGCTTTAGCGTTTCATAAACGAAAGAGCCGTGCTCGTAACCCCGTTTTCTCCACTCTTTAGGAGCTGATCCACATCAGTCACGGTTGGTTGAAGATTTTGCACCACTAAAAGAGAGCTCAAGCTCGCCGTATAACTTTGTGTTAGTATAAGTACCACGAAAACCCACACGATCAAAACAAATCTTGCTAGGTTGCTAAGACTCTCTCTCCTGCAATAAATTAAGGGAACCACATAAATTCTCCTACAGCCATATGCAAATTGTAATGTTCAACTTATCTATTAAAGTGAAGGGCGATTACTTTGTGCGAAGACCATGGTTGAAAAGGAGAACCAGAAGCTCGTACCAACTTGATGCGTGGCTGGACCCCTAAAATCTTCGTTAATCTGATGTTCCAGAATCCACACGACCAATGCTATAAACAAAAAGAAGCATCCAATTGTTAGCCAAAGGTCCCAAGTGAGTGGCTTCAAAAAAACCCAAGCATTCTTGCTCCTGTCGTCCTTGTATGGCACGAGCATTGCACCACCCGATTCGGTGTAAGGTAAGGTGAAATCGACGTATGATGATCTGTTCGCTATAATCGTCGTATCACCCACCACTGCATCATACTTCTGCTCCAACAAAAGTAAGGTAGATTTTTCTTTGTTAACCACATGATAGCATAGTAACTTTCAACATGTAATCCAAGATATAAAGCACTTGCAATGAGCTCACCTGGTAAAATACTTGATCAATCATGTCATTGTAACTGCCAGCACTACTTCATTAGGCAAGGCAAACGGAATAAGGTCGTAAGCCACCGCATAAGGCAGCTTTTCTATGACGGCTTGAAAGATGTCGATACAGTATCCGGTGACTTGGGATGTGTTTGTGCTAGGATCTCGAGTCACCTTCACGAATTCATCAAAACCAGCCTTCACGGGAACTAATATTTTCAACCTCTTCCCATTTGTGGGAATATCCCAACCCTTAGGAACAGTGATCGAATCTCCTGGCCATATTATTGATTGGAGATTACTCTTCGAAGTGGAATGTTTGCTTGTGTTGAAGGAATTCAAATCTCTTAGCAGCCCATTTTCTAGCGTCCAAAACCCGATCCCTCTTGCTGCATTTCCATTGATATTAACAATTTGGAATGCTGACGACTCTAGCTGCCCATCAACGAGGTAAAATTTCCGGCGAGGCCATGAATGTTGTATTGGCTAGTCCTTGAAGAAGTTTCTGACCATTTTGAGAGACCCCAATAGTGTCGAGATCTGTTGCGTTTGTGGAGGCCTGCAACATCTGGAAGGTCAAATTCGCCGCACCCATTTCCTCTACAACCATTGCCAGTGCCCGAGCAGCGTCATAAGCCCAGTATCCGAAAATGTTCAGTGTAGGATTAAGGATGGATGGATTGTCTTGCTGGAATTTCATCTTCCATCGGACCATGAAGTTGTCTAGGCTTGGCGTGTCTGGATATAAGTCTTAATGCCTAATACTCCTTGCATCGAACTAGCGACAATAGATGAATCCACAGAACTTAATAGGTCAGTGATTGCAGTAGTCAAGATCCACACATAACCTCCGTCATCATTCCCACCTCTTTTGCTTTGGCAAATAGCCGAGAACTAAGTGGAGGTAACATGTGCACGATAAACACCCTTGTTTCCATTGTCATTAACTTGTAGAGTTCCAGGAGGATTTGATCGTCTGTGGCCGAAGGATGAATATGGCTCCTGTAGGACACCCGTATGTTGACTTCTTCCAAAGCATCGGCAAGAGAAGGTACGATGCCTTCTCCAACTGATTGTCCACATATATGAGGATCGATTCTTTCCAGCCAAAAGCTTGCACCACCGCGCTTATGGCATTCACTTGGGACAAGTCATTTTGTGTGGCTCGAATGAAGTAAGGACTCTGAATGGAACTGAGGGAAGGACTAGTAGCAGAAAAAGAGATGATGGGCACATGAGACTTGTTTCCAAGGTCAATGATGAAGTCCGCTTGCATGGAACCTTCAGGGCCTATTATGGCTTGGACTTGCTTATTCTTTATCAAATCAAGTGCTTCAAAGGTGAACAAGAAAACACGGTTAAGCAATAACAATACGGCAGATGATGGAAGTTCTTATTGGAAAAGGCATAGTATCGATCAGAGGCCAACCAAAACTTGATGAAGTGTTATAGAAATAGAATGTTTAAGAAAAGAAGACAGGAGTTTGAAGTTGGAATTTAATCCTTTACCTGATTGCAGGCATTCGGTTGTTGCCTATGATATTCCTTGGCATATGATATCGCAAACCAATGGGGAACTAATTCTTTTCATAAAAGTAAATTTAGAAAAAATAAGAGTGGACAAATTGGCCCAGACACGATCAAGTTTTTTCTTCATTACCGTCAAGTTAACTTCTGTATTTTCATGGCATCAGAAAATTTCATTCTAGAATCCAAGCCCCATATTTCAATTGTATGCATTTCGTGAGGTCAGATCTATGAGATGTTATATTCTATGTCAAGCCTCTCGGTATCCATGTTAAACTGAATTCATGCATTGACAATTATTTGGTGGAAATTGAATCCTCAATTGTCTTATTTCACCATAACTAACAAAAAATTCCATGGAAATAATTTGGCTCAGCTCGACCAAACTCGTTAACCATTATCAACCTTCCCCACTCAAAGTGATTACTTTGCTATGTAGCATGGGTCTTTTGCGAGGCAATTTCTCACTAAACAATTATAATTTGGTAGAATTGTACTACATTTATAGCAGGACGAGCGTTACAGGAGACCTATATATTCTTCAAAGAATAGAACAGATATTTAGTAGTCCTACTATATCAGTGAAATAAGAGATGACAGAGAAGGGGAAATTCCTATTCAAAGATCAATTATCGATGGACACTAATACGATGCTATTTCAATGGTTCCAGGGTCAAATATGAAGCACAAAATGACGTGGACTGACTGACCAAAACTCATGAATCCTCTCAACTCTCAAGCTAAGAGTCCAAATGTCAGACTCTTACGACCGCAAGACTTGGGGGGAATTTTATCGGCATATTTATGACTTCGAGACTCTCATTATTCCCAGTGTGAAAGAGATCAAATTGGATCTTAAGTACCAACTTGATGTTATTTTTTATTTTATTTGAAGATGATAACGACTTCTTCATCAAAATGATTAAAAAAAAAAAACTTGAAATTAACCTTGGTCGTTTCTTCTCGGGGAGACATTTCTGCTACGAGAATGCATATTGCTGCGAATGGCACCAACATTTTTTTCATCTTGCATCGCACAAACAGCCGCGTAATGTCCTCCTATCCTCTATGACCAGTAAGTACGTGAGAGAGAGAGAGAGGTGTGTGAAAGAACCTGCAGCAGCAGCAGCAACCTCATCTTATTTGGAGTCTCTCACGCTGAGGACGAGCCTGGTCTTGTACGAAGGATTTGAACTATAAAGGTCAGAGAGAGACATGTTAATGCAGCTCAATCCCATCTGACCCACCCACGTTTCCATATCAAGAACCACCCCAACATTCACCAGGATTGTCTTTTGATTGCTGTTGTTTACTGCTCTGCGCCACCGCAACATCAGGGCCGAGGGTTGCAATGATCGCGAAAAGTGAGAGAGCCTTAAAGAGGAGATTTTCAGCATTGAACGAAATTCTTGGACGAATCATTGTAAAGGGTTTTACGAAAGGCAAGTGTGTGGGTGAGAGAGAGATGGAAGATATGACGACGACGACGACGACGTATTTATAATGGGGAAGAGCTTTGAAAAGTAAGACGAGGCATGGAAATCTTCCATTCAAGGATTGCTCGACCTGGACGGGGCCCATCTGGGCTTACGTTACCGTGTTGAATGAATAATATGACATCCGGTAGTACCGACAGTTAACTTTTTTTTTTCGATTAGAAACCCCATAAGTTCTTTAACCCCAGGATTTTTTTAAAGAGGTGATGATGAAACTTGGCTCGAGTGCTGGGACGGCTCCAGTTTAAAATTATGAAACGTGGGATCATTGGAAATACCTAATTCACCATGAGATCATTGGAAATTTAGTTAATATCACAAAATAGGTTTATCAATCCCATTTCCCTCGTTTTGCTTCTTTGTTGCATGAGTCGAAAAATTAAACTATTGTTTAAAATCATATAGCCGCAAGACATTGTTGCCTCATTAATTGGCATCTCTTTTCTGCCGGAGAAGAGAGATCAAGTATTCCAACCTTAACTTTAGTTAGGATGGTACTAAAGTGGGCAAGTTGAGAATGAAATGATTATGTGACGGTCTTTAATCCACTATGAGATTGACAGTCTATTCTAGGCCGTATAAAAGTAAATAATAAATAATTAGAAAAATTATTGTGTCCACTTTTTTAAGAATTTATGGCCCACGGCATACTATCAGTCTCTCTGTCATTCTCACAGTCACCTAAAGACTGTACATTAGCAAAGCCTTTTGAGAACCATGCACGGTAGGACCAAATTCAACATGAACTTAAAATAGAACTAAGGATGCGTGTGCTTCACTAAAAACTTCATCATAGAAATAATATATTCTGGGAAGTTTTCATTTATTTGGTGATTTAGAAAAAAATGATTTACTTCTTAGGCTCCATTGTTTCACGGAAAAGAACTTTCTGAAAAATTTTTTCGGGTTTCCAGCATTTGGGGGGCGGAAAATAGGCTAGTCTCATAAAATATTTTTCCTCCTATGAAAAAATCTCTTTCAAAAGTATGGAAAATGTTTTCTCATTTTGAAAAGAGGAAAACATTTTCCTCATCTTTTCTTCCTCATTTCCTTTACACTTCTATTTTTTTATAATTATTTTTTTAAAAAAGTTCGAATTTTTTTTATTTTTGACTTATTTTATTTTTTAATCTTTTTATTTTCTTTTTTTCTATCTCTTTTTTTCTTTTCTCCTTCTTCCTCCTTCACTGTTGTTCCTTCCTCCATCGATTCCTCTACCTGCAACTGCTCCTTCCTTCGCTTATTTCCATTGTCGATGGCGGACCTCGACAACAATAGCCGCTTGGCTCAGCGAGCTCGAGGTTTAGCGATGAGCTCGACATCGCCAGCCTCAAGGTAGGCCAAGTTGTCGATTCTGTTCCTCGCTTCAGCCGCGGAAATAGATTCGACAAGCTTGGCCTCCCTTGAGGCTGGCGATGTCGAGCTCATCGTAAACCTCGAGCTCGCTGAGCCAAGCGGCTAGTTGTCGAGGTCCGCCATCGACAATGGAAATAAGCGAAGGAAGGAGCAGTTGCAGGTAGAGGAATCGATGGAGGAAGGAACAACAGTGAAGGAGGAAGAAGGAGAAAAGAAAAAAAGAGAAGAAAATAAAGAAAATAAAAAGATTAAAAAATAAAATAAGTCAAAATAAAAAAAAATTCGAACTTTTTAAAAAATAATTTATAAAAAAATAGAAGTGTAAAGGAAATGAGGAAGAAAAGATGAGGAAAATGTTTTCCTCTTTTCAAAATGAGGAAAACATTTCCATACTTTTGAAAGAGATTTTTTCATAGGAGGAAAATATTTTATGAGACTAGCCTATTTTCCGCCCCCCAAATGCTGGAAAAACCCGAAAAATATTTTTCAGAAAGTTCTTTTCCGTGAAACAAATGGAGCCTAAGAAGTAAATCATTTTTTCTAAATCACCAAATAAATGAAAACTTCCACAGAATATATTATTTCTATGATGAAGTTTTTAGTGAAGCACACGCATCCTTAGTTCTATTTTAAGTTCATGTTGAATTTGGTCCTACCGTGCATGGTTCTCAAAAGGCTTTGCTAATGTAACAGTCTTTAGGTGACTGTGAGAATGACAGAGAGACTGATAGTATGCGTGGGCCATAAATTCTTAAAAAAGTGGACACAATAATTTTTCTAATTATTTATTATTTACTTTTATACGGCCTAGAATAGACTGTCAATCTCATAGTGGATTAAAGACCGTCACATAATCATTCATTCTCAACTTGCCCACTTTAGTACCATCCTAACTAAAGTTAAGGTTGGAATACTTGATCTCTCTTCTCCGGCAGAAAAGAGATGCCAATTAATGAGGCAACAATGTCTTGCGGCTATATGACTTTTAAACAATAGTTTAATTTTCGACTCATGCAACAAAGAAGCAAAACGAGGGAAATGGGATTGATAACCTATTTTGTGATATTAACTAAATTCCAATGATCTCATGGTGAATTAGGTATTCCAATGATCCCACGTTTCATAATTTTAAACTGGAGCCGTCCCAGCACTCGAGCCAAGTTTCATCATCACCTCTTTAAAAAAATCCTGGGGTTAAAGAACTTATGGGTTTCTAATCGAAAAAAAAAAAAGTTAACTGTCGGTACTACCGGATGTCATATTATCATTCAACACGGTAACGTAAGCCCAGATGGGCCCCGTCCAGGTCGAGCAATCCTTGAATGGAAGATTTCCATGCCTCGTCTTACTTTTCAAAGCTCTTCCCCATTATAAATACGTCGTCGTCGTCGTCGTCATATCTTCCATCTCTCTCTCACCCACACACTTGCCTTTCGTAAAACCCTTTACAATGATTCGTCCAAGAATTTCGTTCAATGCTGAAAATCTCCTCTTTAAGGCTCTCTCACTTTTCGCGATCATTGCAACCCTCGGCCCTGATGTTGCGGTGGCGCAGAGCAGTAAACAACAGCAATCAAAAGACAATCCTGGTGAATGTTGGGGTGGTTCTTGATATGGAAACGTGGGTGGGTCAGATGGGATTGAGCTGCATTAACATGTCTCTCTCTGACCTTTATAGTTCAAATCCTTCGTACAAGACCAGGCTCGTCCTCAGCGTGAGAGACTCCAAATAAGATGAGGTTGCTGCTGCTGCTGCAGGTTCTTTCACACACCTCTCTCTCTCTCTCACGTACTTACTGGTCATAGAGGATAGGGGACATTACGCGGCTGTTTGTGCGATGCAAGATGAAAAAAATGTTGGTGCCATTCGCAGCAATATGCATTCTCGTAGCAGAAATTGTCTCCCCGAGAAGAAACGACCAAGGTTAATTTCAAGTTTTTTTTTTTAATCATTTTGATGAAGAAGTCGTTATCATCTTCAAATAAAATAAAAAATAACATCAAGTTGGTACTTAAGATCCAATTTGATCTCTTTCACACTGGGAATAATGAGAGTCTCGAAGTCATAAATATGCCGATAAAATTCCCCCAAGTCTTGCGGTCGTAAGAGTCTGACATTTGGACTCTTAGCTTGAGAGTTGAGAGGATTCATGAGTTTTGGTCAGTCAGTCCACGTCATTTTGTGCTTCATATTTGACCCTGGAACCATTGAAATAGCATCGTATTAGTGTCCATCGATAATTGATCTTTGAATAGGGAATTTCCCCCTTCTCTGTCATCTCTTATTTCACTGATATAGTAGGACTACTAAATATCTGTTCTATTCTTTGAAGAATATATAGGTCTCCTGTAACGCTCGTCCTGCTATAAATGTAGTACAATTCTACCAAATTATAATTGTTTAGTGAGAAATTGCCTCGCAAAAGACCCATGCTACATAGCAAAGTAATCACTTTGAGTGGGGAAGGTTGATAATGGTTAACGAGTTTGGTCGAGCTGAGCCAAATTATTTCCATGGAATTTTTTGTTAGTTATGGTGAAATAAGACAATTGAGGATTCAATTTCCACCAAATAATTGTCAATGCATGAATTCAGTTTAACATGGATACCGAGAGGCTTGACATAGAATATAACATCTCATAGATCTGACCTCACGAAATGCATTACAATTGAAATATGGGGCTTGGATTCTAGAATGAAATTTTCTGATGCCATGAAAATACAGAATTAACTTGACGGTAATGAAGAAAAAACTTGATCGTGTCTGGGCCAATTTGTCCACTCTTATTTTGTTCTAAATTTACTTTTATGAAAAGAATTAGTTCCCCATTGGTTTGCGATATCATATGCCAAGGAATATCATAGGCAACAACCGAATGCCTGCAATCAGGTAAAGGATTAAATTCCAACTTCAAACTCCTGTCTTCTTTTTTCTAAACATTCTATTTCTATAACACTTCATCAAGTTTTGGTTGGCCTCTGATCGATACTATGCCTTTTCCAATAAGAACTTCCATCATCTGCCGTATTGTTTATTGCTTAACCGGTTTTCTTGTTCACCTTTGAAGCACTTGATTTGATAAAGAATAAGCAAGTCCAAGCCATAATAGGCCCTGAAGGTTCCATGCAAGCGGACTTCATCATTGACCTTGGAAACAAGTCTCATGTGCCCATCATCTCTTTTTCTGCTACTAGTCCTTCCCTCAGTTCCATTCAGAGTCCTTACTTCATTCGAGCCACACAAAATGACTTGTCCCAAGTGAATGCCATAAGCGCGGTGGTGCAAGCTTTTGGCTGGAAAGAATCGATCCTCATATATGTGGACAATCAGTTTGGAGAAGGCATCGTACCTTCTCTTGCCGATGCTTTGGAAGAAGTCAACATACGGGTGTCCTACAGGAGCCATATTCATCCTTCGGGCCACAGACGATCAAAATCCTCCTGGAACTCTACAAGTTAATGACAATGGAAACAAGGGTGTTTATCGTGTGCACATGTAACCTCCACTTAGTTCTCGGCTATTTGCCCAAAGCAAAAGAGGTGGGAATGATGACGGAGGTTATGTGTGGATCTTGACTACGGCAATCACTGACCTATTAGTTCTGTGGATTCATCTATTGTCGCTAGTTCGATGCAAGGAGTATAGGCATTAAGACTTATATCCCAGACACGCCAAGCCTAGACAACTTCATGGTCCGATGGAAGATGAAATTCCGCAAGACAATCCATCCATCCTTAATCCTACACTGAACATTTTCGATACTGGGCTTATGACGCTGCTCGGGCACTGGCAATGGTTGTAGAGAAATGGGTGCGGCGAATTTGACCTTCCAGATGTTGCAGGCCTCCACAAACGCAACAGATCTCGACACTATTGGGGTCTCTCAAAATGGTCAGAAACTTCTTCAAGGAATAGCCAATACAACATCATGGGCCTCGCCGGAAATTTTAACCTCGTTGATGGGCAGCTAGAGTCGTCAGCATTCCAAATTGTTATAATCAATGGAAATGCAGCAAGAGGGATCGGGTTTGGACGCTAGAAAATGGGCTGCTAAGAGATTTGAATTCCTTCAACACAAGCAAACATTCCACTTCGAAGAGTAATCCCCAATCAATAATATGGCCAGGAGATTCGATCACTGTTCCTAAGGGTTGGGATATTCCCACAAATGGGAAGAGGTTGAAAATATTAGTTCCCGTGAAGGCTGGTTTGATGAATTCGTGAAGGTGACTCGAGATCCTAGCACAAACACATCCCAAGTCACCGGATACTGTATCGACATCTTTCAAGCCGTCATAGAAAAGCTGCCTTATGCGGTGCTTACGACCTTATTCCGTTTGCCTTGCCTAATGGAAGTAGTGCTGGCAGTTACAATGACATGATTGATCAAGTATTTTACCAGGTGAGCTCATTGCAAGTGCTTATATCGTTGGATTACATGTTGAAAGTTACTATGCTATCATGTGGTTAACAAAAAAAATCTACCTTTCTTTTGTTGGAGCAGAAGTATGATGCAGTGGTGGGTGATACGACGATTATAGCGAACAGATCATCATACGTCGATTTCACCTTACCTTACACCGAATGGGTGGTGCAATGCTCGTGCCATACAAGGACGACAGGAGCAAGAATGCTTGGGTTTTTTTGAAGCCACTCACTTGGGACCTTTGGCTAACAATTGGATGCTTCTTTTGTTTTATAGCATTGGTCGTGTGGATTCTGGAACATCAGATTAACGAAGATTTTAGGGGTCCAGCCACGCATCAAGTTGGTACGAGCTTCTGGTTCTCCTTTTCAACCATGGTCTTCGCACAAAGTAATCGCCCTTCACTTTAATAGATAAGTTGAACATTACAATTTGCATATGGCTGTAGGAGAATTTATGTGGTTTCCCTTAATTTATTGCAGGAGAGAGAGTTTAGCAACCTAGCAAGATTTGTTTGATCGTGTGGGTTTTCGTGGTACTTATACTAACACAAAGTTATACGGCGAGCTTGAGCTCTCTTTTAGTGGTGCAAAATCTTCAACCAACCGTGACTGATGTGGATCAGCTCCTAAAGAGTGGAGAAAACGTGGGTTACGAGCACGGCTCTTTCGTTTATGAAACGCTAAAGCAAATGAAGTTCGATGACTCCAGGCTTATATCTTATCAGTCTCCGGAAGAATGCCATGCGCTTCTTTCCAAAGGAAGCGCAAAGGGCGGGATCGCAGCAGCATTCAACGAAGTCCCCCTCCTTAAACTTATTCTTGCAAAATATTGCAACAAATATACCATGATTCCAGCATTTAAAACTGCTGGATTTGGCTTCGTAAAGTCCTCGATCCCTCGCTCCTAGCTAAAAGAGACAACCCTCAAAATTTTCAATTATTAGGTTTAGTAGTTAATACTTTGACTGAAAAATCCATGTTCTGCTTCTTTTGGTTTACAGGTTTTCCCCAAAGGGTCTGTGCTGGTACCGGATATTTCACGAGCAATCCTCAACGTGACTCAAGGGCCTAAAATGACGGAAATCGAGAACGCCTGGCTTACATCGAAAACAAACTGCCAGAATTCAAATTCCTCGTTTCTTCCAACAGCTTGGGTCTTGAGAATTTCTGGGGCCTATTCTTGATTACTGGAGCTGCTGCAGTTTCTGCTCTCTCATCTTTATGGTCATGTTCGCCAAAAGATACTGGCATGAAGTAACAAGTTCTTCAGGTTCATTGCGGGAGAAGATCGTTGAATTAGGAAGAAGATTTTACCAAAGAGACGTCGATTCCCATACTTTTAGGAAGGGTGGATTTAGAAATGGAGGTGTGGATGAAGGTGGCAATGAGATTGCAGCTGTTGAAACTCTAGAAAACACTCATTTCCCTCCAAGTCCATCAAGCGACTCCAGCCGAAACGATGGAATTTTGACCCATGAGCAACCTTGATACTAAACTTTAATCCTTGAATTGCTGAACTTCGTACAGATGACAATATCTTCCCCCTCATTCTCTTCTCATGTAAGGACTGCCATTGATACAATGTAAACCCAGATGACATTATAAGCACGTATTAGCTTGTCTTATCCTATAATGTATAGGCAATGAAAGTGTTTACCGTTATTTCGTTTACGTTCTATTCCATTGGTTTTCATTCTCTACTGTAATAATAGCCATCTTTCCACTTTGTGAGCAATTTTGATTTGGTGACATATTGGACCAATTACATTCAATTGACGGAAAAAACTCAGTTTCCTACTGAAGTATTGTAAAATCGATAATTGATAATGCCAACGATTGATTTTACGTGCTCAATGACTGTTATATCGTTGCAATTATATTAAAATTTCATTATAAAGTAGGTTTTAAGTGGTCAAGAAAGATGAGAGATTTTCCTTTCTAGAGGAGCTAATGGCCATAATCGATGATTGAAATATTAAGCTACGAGAAAGCATAAACTTTAAGAAGACAGAAAAACATAGTCAAAAGCACAGACTAAGGTTGACCGTATGTATCTCCGTTTTTTCCATTTCTTACTTTATTTTATGTTTAGACATTTCAACAAGTCCAACATAATGAATATAAAATCTGAAGTTTGCACAATTTACAACTCCGTGATAGTTCTACGTTATTTTCATCGGATCATATTTATTTTTCCCATCCTACTATCTTGATCATGTCGATGGGTGACATTCGATAAAGAGCATGAGGAAAGAGCAAGTTCGAGAAGTCAATCTCACCAAAGATTCCACTGGTAAATAGAAATGTTAACAAAAATAATCTGTCATCGACGATTGAATTTCTTGTTTTAGCAAACAATTGGGTATCGGTTTTTTGGATGATAGTCCTTTCACCAAAGAACTAATTTGTCATGAATGAATTCTTCATTCCGGTCGTATAGTGGCCATCTCTTCTTTTCCCCTACGATTGGTACATCAAGGATCTTGCAATTAAATCAATTTGAACCACCAAAGAACTAAACGAGCCACAATTATTGACATCTAAATGGTGGCGACACCATTCAGTCATTCATTGCACAGAAAATCAGTAGTCAACCCTGACCTATAAACAAGAACATTGTTAATTTGCGTATTGAATCATTTAATAATAATATACTTGTCACGACCTGTCCTTTCCCTTCCCGAAGGGTCGAGCGGGTTTAGAATTATTGCCTATTGGTCTAGGCGTGGGCTCTCTCAAGTCTTACCTCGCGTGTCATTAGTTTTCAGTTTTTACGATTAGAAATTTAAATCATTGCTAGAAGTCACAACTAGCCTTTTGAGGTTGGCTAGAAACTAATGAGATACGGGAGTGTTCTTGATTCCTACACAACTAGAGCATCTAGGTTTAGGAACTTATTTATGCTAATTAGCTAATTAGCGCCATTTCGGTACCTAACCATTTAGGTATCTAACTAGTGTTAGATGATTATGCATAATTGTTTTTCTATTGTTTTCATGCAATGACCTACTTATTTCTTACCCTAGCACCTGGAAAAGCAATTAACAAGCAATTTATCGAAAATCAGAGCGGTAGTTAAACATTCAGATATTTAAAGTATTCACCTACTGACAGGAAAGTAGATACGCAAATAATTGAACCTGAGACATGATCGGGAGTACAACAAATCGAAAATAAAGGCCTAAAGATATTAATTAGGTTTAAAATGCAGAAAAACATTTTTTGAATTTTCACTGTCTTTTTGGATTTTTTAAGTATTTTCTTAGGCATTTTATGAATTTTTTTAAATAATAATAAAAAATGAAATGGTGCAGTTTTGGGTGCGCCTGGCCACGACCCAAACGGCGCCGTTTCCACCGTCGCAAAAACGGCGTTGTTCCACGACATCCACAACCCAATTTCACTTAGGCATTTCACCGAACACCCGACCTGCACCAAAATGCCTAGAGCAGCCTTCGGAGGCATTTTCATGGCCTTCAATCTCAGACCTCGAGCACAACAAACAACAAAATCGCACATACGCATGTACTACTACATGCTGGAAATAGTATTAATCATGAAATAACGATGAACATACATGAAATCACAATGAAAGTTCGCCTCAAAATCATAGGTTCGGCCTTTTTTGCAAATCTGGGTTGGAACCCAAAACCGGACCTCGGAGCGCTTTTCATGGCCTTGATTCTCGGCCCTCAAGCATGACAACCATCAAAATCGTCCATAGGCATTTATATTACATGTGAGAAATGGCATTAGCTAAACAAGAACAACAAAAACACTCAAAATCATCATAAAAATGGGCCTCAAAGTCGCAGGTCTGAGCAGTTGTGAAGAATGGGTTTGAACATAAGACCAGAACTCGGGAACGTTTTTCATGGCCTTTAACCTCAAAATCGTCCATGGGTATGTACTACTACATACCAGGAATGGTGTTCGCTAAACAAGAACAACAAAAACACAAAATCATCACGAAAATGCTGCTCAAAGTTGCAGGTCTGAGCAATTTTGAGGAACTTAGTTTGAACCTAAAACCAGACCTCGGGAGCGTTTTTCATGGTGTCCAGTCTCGGCCCTCAGGCATACTAAGGATTAAAATCGCACATAGATATGCACTAAATCAAACCAAACAAAAACAAACAGGACGTAAAAAACAAGACAGAAGTTTGTCTCAAAGTCCCAGGTCCAGTTTCTTTTTGCAAAAACTGGGTTTGAACCCAGGCAAGTCAACAAGTTGCATGACTAAATTTGAGCCCCAAAATCTCTCATATGTATGTCGTGCAGGAAAAGTGCTCAATCCAAATGAAAGTACGTAACACGATGTTTCAAAAACATAAATGGCTTGGGAAATGTTTAAGCACAAACCTCTCTATTTTCTTTCGTGACTAGCTTTTTTTTATGTTTTTTCACTTGATTTTTTTTCTCTTTTTTAAATACCAGCCCCTCTTCTCTCTCTCCCCCCCCTCTCTAGCTCTCTCACTCATGAACCAGGAGGGGATTTTGGGAGTTGTGTCTCTGTTGGGGGCTAGTGGGGCTATGCTAGGTCTTTTATGGGCCTTTGATTGCACTTTAGACTTTCTATTGTGGTCCCAGGTGATGCATGCCTATGGTGGATGAATTTTTTTTTTTAGTGATGGATAAAGGAAACAAAGATAAATTAGAGTGTACGAAGGATGAATGTCGATAAATGATGTCAATTCAGGATAGATACGATATAAATCGACGGCATAAAGGACGCGCCACCACACATTAGGATTGATAAAGCTCACCATCAAGGCTTAGAGGCTATGCTACCCACCAAGAATAAGGACTTCAAGATAGAAAAGCTCACCACCAAAGCCTAAAGATATGACTAGCCGAGGATAAAGGGCTTCTAACTCACCACCGAGGAGTAATCCACTTTCCATGGAGACAAAAACCAAGGAGTTATCCATGCTCCAAAAATATTCAGTGAAACAGAGCAAAATCTCTCATATCTTTATATTCATCAAATTAATAAGTCTACCTTACAAATGTCATTTTGCCTCATTACATAGAAAGACTCAAACATAGGAAATAGGCTAAAACATTAAGACTAATTAAGACATGAGAACTAGACGATATGGGAACTAGAAAGCTATTAAAGACATAGTAAGTAGACATGCAATAAAAGACCTAGGAACTAGAAAGAGCAATAATGACATTGAGCCTTGCAACTTATATTCTTTAGCCTTGTCTTTCAATTTTCGTCCATCTGCCTAAATCAGTAGATAACCGCCTTGGGAGATTAGAAATGACTAAGAAAATGGGTCAAAATAGCTTCTATTGATATCATGTTGGTCCGCACAGAAAATCAACAACTATCTTGGTAAAGTAGAACATAATCACCAATAAAAGGATTGATATCTCTTTGGCTGATAATTCGAGACATCTTTAATCTCATACCACCTTAGTAAGTTATAGCTATAATCCATCTTGGCCCGAAAAAACATAGAAGTCGCTACACGTGTTGATGGGACCAAGTGCATACGTGTCAATAGAGTTATGTCAGAACTTAATGATTGTTCCGATAAGTTGGATGCTCTTCATTTCACAACTAGAGATTGCTTTAGCTTGAATAAATATTGAATGTGCATAAATTAGTCCAGAATAGCCTTTGATGTATAGGTGTCGATTAGTAGAGTTAGCATTGACAACTCTTGTAGAATCGACAGCTTCAGCTAGACTCCATTGAATCAAGTTGTGTTCCAAATTGTCTTTTAATTCAAAGATAAGGATTTAGCCATCTCAATCAACAAGTTTGGATCAAGCTTGAGAATTGATCGACACAACCCAGGTGCTCTCGCATTAGCTTGATTAGACACTGATGTTGCTTTGTCTAGCCATCGGAACCATATTAGAACTTTGGATTGTTTGTTAGAATCAACCACTCCTGTATCTTTAATAGGATGAATCGAAGAGGATAGAGTTGAACTTTCGAGTTGATGAATAGAGCACAATGATGCATCGTGCTCCCTAGTTGAAAAAGATTTGTCCTCGAATCTTGTTGTGGCCTCTTATTTCCAGCATTAGATGCTGTGAAATTTGCCACAACAAAAAGGAACTTGATTCTAAAAAATATCTAGGCCGGCCTCTCCAACAAACCAAGTAATACATCAACTTGATCCCTATGATATTCTTCAAGATTGAAAACACTTCCTCAAGCATATTCATTAGAAATCACAGTTCATGGTTTAGGAAACTTTCATTCTTTCCTATTTTTCTTCCATCCACAATAAAGAAAAATCAATCTTTTGCTTCCAAATAGTTCTCTCAACCTATGTTTCCCTCAACAAAAGGTTTTTCTTACTTGTGTTTCCCTCCCCATGTTGAAATTTGTGGATCATGGTTGGATTCAAAGGTACAAGGATGATATGTTTTTTATCCTTGTTAAATGAGTATGTGTTTTTCTAGCCATCTTACAAAGCTTTTCTGTCGTGTTGCCACGGTCTTCCTAACAATAAGTGGCATGCATTCATGGAAAGATATCACACACAATCTGATCTTAGTAATTCTCTCAAATATGAGAGCATGATTGGTTATCATAAGATCATTTTCGTCGTTGAGCCATTGAAGCTTATATAGTTGAGGATGTATCGACGTTGGTAGCTTCAATTTGTTAACCAAGGTTGTTGAGGTGAAGTTGGTGTAGCTTCCACCACCAATAATCATTGTACACATCTTTCTATTAATTGAGCAATAGCTATGAAAGATGTTCTCCTTTGCTTATCCACTTCTGGAAACATTCGTTGTGTGTAGAGCCCTTCAAATAGACTCATCATTTTCAACTTGCTCCTTGACCTCCTCTCGATCTTCAAATTCAAAACCATTATAGTAGGAATCATGCTTGACTTCTTGCAGTTCAAAATCACTCTTCGATCTCTTAAAGAGTCATAACTCTTCAATTAGGACATTAGCATGAAAATGTCCGTTACCATGGCAATTGAAATACTTTCTGTCATGCCCCGGACCCATCGGCCGCACAACATCCCTTCACCTGCCAATTTTCTCATCGCCTGGCCAAAATGAACAACGACCCATAACTCATCGCGACCAAACAACGGCTATCAAAAGCGATAACGAAAAGCGTCCAATCCCCTGACATACACACATGTAGGATAGAGAGATAGAGAAGATCGAATTTACATATCATAGCATAAAACATTAGAGGTTCAATACATCCTGGGTGGGAAAAACTTTCATCTGAACCTCGAAGACAAATCTAAGTTGGCCAAGATAAAAAATGGGGCAGACCAAATCAAAAAGTCACTAAGCTCCTTCCATGCAACATCGAGATTACTTGTCCTCTAGCAAGGGTCACTCCATCGAATCAGACTCCTCGGATATCGAAAATAATCAAGTCTATGGTTGAGGGTCTGAAATGGCGATCAGTCAAAAATATGTGAGTCGAAACTCAACAAGCACATGTCTAGACTCAATTTAGAATGAAGCGTATGTCTCAGGCCAGAACGTAAACAATCACACGCATATTGTGACTTCAAATCACACATATGCAAATGCAGTATGCTCAACCATTCACTTGGAGTCCCCGGTGGCTCAATAGCACTTTCGGATTGAACCCCACCGGTGGCTCAATAGCACTTTCGGTCTCAGCCACGTCATAGATGTCTCAGGCCTGTGCCTCAACCCGTGTCTAATCACACCGAAGTTGGCCCCTTTGTCTCTCCAGCTACCCTGTGCGGAGCACGTTCAGATGCAAGCGCAACGACTATGGCTCAATTAGCACTGTGATTGGCACTTCCTTATCACTCCGTATTCCCAGTGGCCCCTTAGACACTGTTGGGCCATCTCGCACGGTTCTTCACACTACGTCAAACGCACATGTCTCATGCCAGTATGTAGATCAATGATGAGCATCATAGAATCCTCAATTGGCCCACCCTATAAATACTCATGTAAATCAATTTTGCCACATGCATTTTTCAAGATTATTTATCAGGGCACACAATTCACCTCAAAATATATCAAATATAATAACCAACCATTTCACATTGCAATCTAGGACTTGATTTCCATTCTAAATCACCTAGGTTCAAAAACAAACAATCTGACACACATGGAAATTTCTAGAGTTCACAAAAATTACCAATTTACCCTTATGGCTAGTAGTAAATAATTGACATTTGATGTCCAAGAAATTTAATATTTTTTATCATAAAATTTTCCCTACCAGTCCCTAGCATACCCGACATTCTAAGTCAAGTTTAGAAATGTGCTCACCTAAAAATCAAGTTCGAGCTCGAGGATGGTAGAACGATCGTAGCTCGATTGAACGGCGAACTTGGGCGAGCGATAGTGGCGAGGTGGCTTGGCCGAGCAACGACGAGCTCGGGCCACGGACAACGATAAGCACAGCCAAAGCAACGATGAGCTCAGGCCAAAGCAAGATGACCACGAGCTCAGGAGATGGACAGCGGCCGAGCGAGCTCATGGCGTGAGCAACCACACGCAGCAGCCACGGGTTCATGAACGGCCGAGCTTGAGCAGCAGCAGAAAAAATCCAGCAGCTAACAAGGGCAACTCAAGTCAGCCGAGAAGAACCAAGTTGCCAAGGGAAGACCAACGGCAACAAGTTGTTGCACTAGTAGCTCGGCAAGAAGAACAGCAACAGCAACAGACTCCCAGCTGAGTAAAGACCAAAGAAAAGAGGTTGGAACAGAGGCAGCAAAGAAGCTGAAGCAGCCACCAGCTGAGAGAGAGCAGCTGCAATTCATGGCAGTAACAATAGAAAACTTCCAGTAGAATGAAGTTCTCTCAGCAGCAAATGAAGAAGAAGGAACAAGCAGCTGCAACCAAGAAATGAACAGCAAGGAACCAAAAAAAAAGGTGTAGCAGCACAAAGGGAGGAAGACACGAGTGAGTAGCTGAAGGAGGTGAAATAGAAGAAGAAGATTGAGCAGCTGCACGCATGGAGGTAGTCTTCCTCGAGTAAATAGCAAGCGCAGGAAAATAAATGACTTCCAATCATGAGGTTTGTCTCATTTGCATGGGGAGATATTCAGCCAAGGTAGTAGAGCAGTGCATCAGCAAGTTTAGCCAAAGGAAGAGCTCCAGCTTAGCTACAAATTGGAGTGGATAATTAAGAAGCACGTGGGCTTGATTTGGCCAGCAATGCAAGGGAGGAAAAGATAAGAATATTAGGTCAATAAAATATGAACTTTTTTGTCCTCATGTGCATGCATTTTAGGACGTCACAACTCTCCCCACCTTACAGGAATTTCGCCCTCGAAATTTTCATTCTACTAATACTACTAATTACATAAACAGATGGGGGTGCTTGTGCTTCATTTCATCCTCGTTTTCTCACGTTACACCTTCTGTTTCATGATGCTCCCAAATTACTTGGACTAGAGGAATTGTCTTGTTCCGTAGGACGTGTTTCCTTCGGTTCGCTATCCGTACGGGCCTTTCCACATATGAGACTCGGTCATCCACTTCAATGACTTCATGATCAAGTATATGGCTCGGGTCCGGCTCGTACTTTCTCAGCATCGAAACATGGAACACGTTATGCACTTGAGACAAATTTGGCGACAACGCAAAACAATATACCAATGTTCCAATTCTTTCCAAGATCTCGAATGGGCCGACAAATCTCGAGCTTAACTTTCCCTTTTTCCTAAATCGAGATAGACCTTTCATTGGCAACACCTTCAAAAATACATGATCTCCTACTTGAAATTTCAACGGCCGACGTTACCTATCTGCATAGCTTTTCTAGTGATTCTGAGCTGTTTTCAGCCTGTCCCTTATCACCTTCACCATCTCAACGGACTGCTAAACCAACTCTAGGCCTGTTATGCTCCTTTCACCAATCTCATCCCAGCAGATTGGAGTTCTACAAGCTCTTCCATATAGAGTCTCAAATGGAGCCATTCTTGATGCTTTGTTGATGGCTATTATTATACGCAAACTCCACCAGGTGTTATTGTTCTTCCCATCCCCCTTTGAAATCTATTACGCAAGCTCTAAACATGTCCTCCAATATCTGAATCATCCTTTCTGTTTGTCCATCGATCTGCAGATGATATGTCGTATTGTACCTCAACTCAGTTCCTAACGCAGTCTGTAGATTTTTCCAAAATTTCGCAGTAAAACGAGGGTCATAGTCCGACGTGACGATAACTAGTACTCCATGCAAATGGACGATTTGACATACATATAATTTAGCTAATTTTTCCAACGAGAAATCCTTTCGCACTGTTATAAAGTGAGCAGACTTGGTCAGCCTATCGACCACAACCCAGATCGAATCGTTGCCCCTTTGACTCCTTGGTAAACCAGTCACAAAATCCATCGTGACATGCTCCCATTTCTATTCTGAGATCTCTAAAGGTTGTAGCAATCCTCTAGGTTTGCAATGCTGTACCTTTACCTATTGACATATCGAGCACTTTGCTACGTGTTTAGCCACATCCACCTTCATTCCATTCCACCAATAGTGTTTACGTAGGTTCTGATACATATTCGTGCTACCTGGATGAATGCTATAACTGCTATGATGCGCTTTTGTCAAAATCCCTTCCTTTAATTCCTCATTATTTGGCATGCACAAATGTCCTTTGAACGTTAGGATCCTATCCTCTGACACTTGAAACTCTGGTTCTTCTCTGGTTCCTCTGACACTTGAAACTCCGGTACAAACCCACTCGGGTTTGAATAGGGACTTTCATGATAGAATTTTGGGCATTTTTTTTTATTTATGATGCTTTTTTTCATTTTTTCTATTATCTAGAAATTTTTTTATTGTTACAGTTAGATTGTATGGTCCATGTTTACCCACCTGACTTGTCCACATCCCTTGAATTAGGCGACTAAAAACAACAGTTCAAATCTAATTACCACATCCTATGATCCAGATTTAATCACGATTTTGCATAAAAATTAATCTGAGACATGTACATTTAGTTATTATTTTAGTATTCTCATAATCATATTTAATTAACCCTATAAAATTTTAAAAATATGATGAAAATAGGGTTTAATACACACAAAATTTTTCGTGAAACACGTATCGACATGCAAAATAGAGATATCTGTAGCGCAAAAATAAGATATTTTTCGGACCAAATATCATGCAAAAAAATCACAAAATAATAACGAAACACTTACTCAACAGCACTAAAACAACCAAAACATGTTCAAATTAATCATAACAAGGATATATGCATTATCTTAACCCAAAAAGCGTGTGTGCATCAAGACGGTGGAAAAAGATACTTCGACTCCTCAAAATTCTTTCCTCTTGTCCAGCTTTTCTGTCGTGTAAAAAAAATTGACGTTACATGCAACGAAATGAAAAGAAGCAAAGGGCAGAAGAAAATAGATTTAAATTGAATCGTTACTTGGTTTAACGGAGAGAAAATATTGATGGAATAATTGACTGCAGATACGGAGACGTTTGAAATTGACAAGCGACTTCTAAATCTCTCTTCTCTTTCGATTTTCTCTCGATTTTCTCTCTGCTTTCTCTCTATTTCCTCTTTGTTCTCTCTCTTCGTCTTTGTAAAATGTATAAGTGATTTCTCTCCGTCTTTGTCTGGGTTTTTAATAGAAGCCTGAGGCTTCAAAATCCTTCACGTGAAGGATTCAGAGGCCTGAGCTTCTGAAATCTTCACGTGAAGGTTCAAAAGCAGCTTTTGAACAAGTGGAGGTGAACCGTTCAGAAGCCTGAACTTCTGAATCTTCACATGAAGATTTAGAAGCTAGGCTTCTGAAAAGAATGGAGGGTTAATTCGGCAGCCAAGTGGCCGAACTGGGGCTCGTCCGGCAATAAGAATGTAAATTACAATTTTTTTGAACCAAATACGTAAATTACAAATTTTTTGAACCCTAATTCGTAAAAAGCCCCTTCTTGCGTGGGTCCACTCAGTTGCTCGTGAGGAGTGGACTGCTCAAGTTTTTGATGTGGTTGAGTAGCGGATGGTTGAGCTCTTGGAGGTGGCGATCAGATGTGGATCCCCAAATTCGAATCAGTGCTCTTGGTGTCTAACGTACGGCTGATGTTTTCTTGATGGCGTCATATCATCAATCCCCAAGTCATCTAGATTTGTGTATAATGTTTTCTTGAGTTTCAGAGGACCTGATACTCGGCTCAGGCACTACGGATTTCCTTTATACAAGCTTATTGGCTGCTGGAATCCACACAGATAGAGATGATGATGAGCTGTGAATTGGAGAAGAGATCGGTCTTGAGTTACTCAAAGTGTTCAACCATTCCAAAATTTCAATTCCCATTTTTTTCAAAGGCTATGCCTTTAGTAAATGGTGTCTTAATGAGTTGGTACAAATGGTAGAGTGTAGGAAATCAAGAAGACAAAAGATCATGCCCATTTTTTAGTATGTTACTCCCTCTGAGGTTCGTCATCAAACCGGCTCTTGTGAAGATGCCTTTGTTTCTCACGAGAAGCAATTTGACAATGAGGTTATCAGCAAGTGGAAGGCTACTGTCAAGGAGGTTGGCAATCTAAAAGGATGGGACATTGATTCAATGACCACAAGGTACCTTGTTTTATGATATGTATTTTTCGGAGTCATGTTAGCTTCTGTGTAATGTTTAACATACCTTTTTCTTTATAATTCTAACTCGTTTGCTTTTTTGCTTTCACAATATAAGACGATGGTAACTGACTACTTGGTCAAGCATTGAACATCACGTGAAGGAAATTAATATAATGGAATGTGGTGATTCAGAGGATATATAAATTCTCGGAATCTATGGTATGGGGGTGTGGGAAAGACTACTCTCGCCAAAATAATATACAACCACCTATCACATATTGTTGCTTTATTTCCAATGTCAGAGAAACTTCACTGCTAAAGGGCATTGAGTTTTATAGAATCAGCTGCTCTCTGATATCCTCAAAAGAAACTGGTCGACCATCAGTAATGTTGATGATGGAATTAAGACAATAAAAGAAAGCTTGTGTGGCAAAAAGGTTCTGGTTCTACTTGATGATGTTGACAAAAGGATTCCTTTGAATGCACTTGTTGGAAGGCCAGTGTGTTTTGGTTTAGGAAGCAGGATAGTCATCACTAGTAGAAACCCGGGTGTCTTCATTGTGCCTGAGGCCTGTTTTACTTATGAGCTTATAGGAATGGACTTCAATCAATCTCTTCAACTTTTTTGCAAACATGCTTTTGGAAGAGATCATCCTTTGGATGAGTATGCTGACTTCTCCAATGAAGTAGTAAAAATGACAGGAGGTCTTCCTCTTGCTCTGGAGGTTATAGGCTCGGTACTATGGGGTAAAAGCAAAGATGTTTGGGATGTTACTTTGAAGAAGTTGGAAAAGGTTCCTCATGAGCAAATTAAGAGAAAGTTGAAAATACGTCATGATGCTGTATATGATCGGCAAAAGCAAATTTTTCTTGATATAGCTTGTCTTTCAATTTGACAAATAGATTATGCTTCACATTGGGAACAATTCCAATCTCTTCCCAAGTGAAGGTCTTCAAGTCCTTCAGCAAATGTCTATGATAAAAATTGGAGAAGACAATAAGCTACGGACGCATGATCAGCTGAGGGACCTTGATAGAGATTTGTTCACCAAGAATGTAACATAGAACTAGAGAAACATACCAGATTATGGAATCATAAGGAAGCTTCGAACATTGTGATGAGAAAGAAGGTACAATTGCATTAACATATTTTTCCCCATCTATTTGACACATTTTATCCTTTGCACATTGATTGTTCATTTAAAATAAGGGAGTTCTTCTAAAGTCTTGTCGAATAATTGCTCTAGGGACATATTTATCTGTAATTAATGCTCGTATTTTTTTTTTTGGTGAAAGTAATTAATGCTCGTATTGTTTCATGTTTAAACGGAAAATTATTTGTTGCTTAGATATCATTTATTTGTCTCTTTTTTAATTAATTATTATTACTTGTCTCTATTTTTTCCGTTATCGGGAACCGAGAAAGTGGAAGCTCTGTGTCTGAAGTTCGACCACCGGTTGCAGCGAGAAAATATTAGGTCCTCCCGGAGGACCACGTCATCGTACTCCCCAACCAATCAAGAAGAGACACGTGCCTCTATAATACCACCTGGCTTTTTCCACAAAATATTTCACTTTCTCTTTTTCATTTGAAAATTTGCTCTCCTAGTAGACCTGCGACCCTTCCTCTCTCCTCTGTTCCATCACTGTTCATTTGATTTGGCTGCTACTTTTCTGCAGCACATTAATGGCAATTTCCCTCTTCTCTTCAAGAACTTCACGCTACCTCCCCGGCCCCCACTCCCACCCGCGAACAAACTCACGTTACCTCTTCTTCTTCAAAAATTTGGGTCTATCTTCTCTCTACCAACCTCTTTCCCCTTCAAAATTTTGGGTCGATTTCTCTCTCCTCCTCTGTTCTGCAAAGCTCATTGCGTTACTTCTCCGGCCTGCTTCGACGCTACATTGTGGTTTCAAGAGGACACATTCTCTCACATTTTGTTGCTCTGCAGTTGTTGTTGCTCTGCGATTGTTGTTGCTCCGCCTTTCGTCAAGCGACCATTGCCTTGCCGTCGCCAACAAAGCAGAGGCCAAGGAAACGGTGAATGTGAATAGGGTGGCGATCACAGAAGGGAGTGAGGCAGAGGCCGAGGGGCAGGTGACTACCGTCGACAAGAGCCTCGGGTTCTTGAAGTTCATCAAGAGCGAGTACGAAATTGGGTATACATTCAAGATTGTGTAAGGCCACGCCACACCATTGCCTCACATGTTTTCTCTCTCGCGCACGCATAAACTCGTATGTCAAATAACTTGAGCACCCCCCTCAATGAGCAAAAATGAAAAGGGATTTATTTACACCTGTGTTTCCATCTCCTGAAATTGCCATCAAATTGATATTTTAATATGTGTGACTGGTTCCGTCGTAGCCTTAATAGTATTTGAAGATTCTTTTTAACTGATGATGGGGAATGGGAATGGTAGAATTTGACTGGAATTTGATGTTGTTTCAATTTTGTAAGAATGAAGTGGGGGTGGCTATAAAGAACATTTTCTCGACTAGTTTTAGCTTTTCTTTCAAAAAAGAAGGGATATATTTCCATGGCAGGTTTTCATTCTATCATTCTTTGTAATGTGATGGTCTTGCTGATTGAAAGTTAAAAGACTTTATGCTAGTCAGACCATTACCTGAATGAATTCATGATTCGGAGTGTAGTGCTGACTGAATCGAATAATAAGTGGCTTTCTTTCAGGAAGGTCGGTCCTCGTTTGGGTCAGGCCCTCAATCGCTGGTATTGCATTCTTCGTCCCACGGAGTCTCTCCTCGATTCACTTGCAAAAACTTCAACTAACAAAGGTCCGCTCGCCAGTTAATTTGCACATATAAGGTTATCTGATGGCTGAATTAGAGGTAAACCTGATCTCATACTATGTGAAAAATATTTTCTTTCTCAAATGTTAGAGATGTTTTGCTTATAAAAGCATTACACTAAATATTTTTTGTTCTTTTTTTGCAGCATGAAATTGCCCATCTAGCACATGTAACCCGTGATTTAGAAAAAGATTTTGAGTTTGCAATAGGAATGGTTTTTGCAAGTGAACTTGAAGCATATCATAAATATGTGGCCTACGCTATAGGCAAAGGATTTGGAGTGAGGAAGGATAAGACTAGAAAAAACAACAAAGGAGAAATAACTCGACGAACTTTTGTGTGTAATTGTGAGGGGTATTCTGTCAACTCATCCGATCAAGAAAGAAAATATGAAAGACTTGAAGTTAGATGTGGTTGTCCTGCTTTTATTAGATTTAAGGTTGAGAATGGTATTTATGAAGTCATAGAGTACATTCCTGAGCATAATCATGATTTTATTCTGGAACATCAAAGGCACTTAATAAGATGTGGAAGAATGATTTCCGATAATTGCAAAGGTGTTTTATCTACCATGGCCAATGCTGGCATTGGGGGGACAACATCATATAAGCTCTTGGCAAGCCAAGCAGGAGGAAGCCAAAACTTGAATTTTATTTTGCGTGATTGCCAAAATTATTTGTAGAGTGAAAGATTAAATCTTATAAGTGGGGGAGATTGTCAAAGTCTTCTGAATCATTTTCATTGCATGCAAATGCAAAATCCATGTTTTTCTATGCAGTACAAGTAGATCAACATGGTAGAATGACAAACCTATTTTGGAGAGATAGTTTGTCTAAATTTGATTATGACTGTTTCGATGACGTGATGATTTTTTATACCACGTATCGTACTAACAAGTATAACATGGTGTGTGCACCTTTTGTTGGAGTTAATCATCATTGGAAGAATACTTTGTTTGGATGTGCATTTTTATTGGATGAGACTGCAGATACATTTACTTGGTTATTTGATGTGTTTTTGAAGTCTATGGGAAATAAGGCTCCAAAAACCATTTTTACTGATCAAGACCAAGCCATGGCAAAAGCCATTCAAACGGTGTTTCCAAATACTCAACACCGTTTATGTACTTGGCATATTGGGAAGAATGCCAATCAAAATATTCCCCATCTTTACCACAAGCCGGGGTTCAAGGACAAATATTTCCATGGACTTATGTATAGATGCAAATCAGAGGAAGAATTTGAATCTACTTGGAGGAAAATGCAAGAGGAGTGGAAAACTGAGAATAACAGTTGGTTTCATAGGTTATATGGTTTGAGACATAAATGGAGTTCAGCTTTTGGTCGTGATACTTTTTCTTGTGGTATAAGATCAAGCCAAAGGAGCGAGAGCACTAACAATGTCTTCCAACAAATGTCGACCAAGACATTGACACTTGTAGAATTTGTCCACCATTATGAAGAACAACTAAAACATATGAGAGAAATTGAAGTTCAAGATAATTATAATTCTCCCAATGGGATATTGACGCATGCGGCTTCGGTGTACACTCGTGTCATTTTTAAAAGGTTTAATGAAGAATTTTTTCAAAGTGTCTCCGAAGGGATTTCAAGTACTGCTTTCCATGGGTCGGTTTATGAATACACTCTCAAGTGTAAGGGGATTCAAGGTGAACATGTTGTGAGATTTAATGCTTCGGACTTTTCAATTTCTTGTGAATGCAAATTATTTGAAACGCAAGGGTGGTTGTGTCGCCATGCTTTGCATGTGCTGAATGCGAACAATGTTTTGGTTTCAAGCATTCCATCTTCCTATGTTTTGAAAAGATGGATTAAGGGTGCGAAGCAAGGGTGTGGGAATGATGGATCTCATCAAATGTCACCAAGTCCATCTACATTTAATCAATTTTCAATGTTAATGCAAAAATCCTTTCAAGTGATGAGTTTGGGAGCCAAAGATGGAAATACTATGAAAATAGCAAAGAAGAACTTGGATGCAACAGTGGTTGAAATATTATCATACGAATCAAGTATGGTAACAAATGATGCTAGTGATGATGATAATGAAGCTTCTTTGTGTGGGATGACGGTGTTAGACCCCCTTCGAAGGAAAGGAAAGGGAACAAGTTATGAAAGGCTTAAAAACTCGAGTGAGAAAAAGAAGAAAAAATCCAATAAGGGAACATCCTCAATGCTAATAGAAAGTCGAGGTGAGCTAAGTCGCACAAAGTTCTAGTTAATATGTTTAGTTTATGCTTACAATTATGCCACATGATGCCAATTAATATATTTCTTCTTTTGTAATGTAGAACCGGTTGTCCAAGCAACGCATGATGAGACCCATTTACCAGATAATTCAAGAAATGCAAATCACGTTCAAAATGCATTTTGTCCTAGCAACATTCTTGGTCCTATAGTAAATCTAAATTTCCATAATCAAGTATGTCCCTTTGAGTTCATCATTTGTGTTTATATTTCACTAATTGGGTCAATTTTTTCCATATAGATGTAACCACCATGCATCATGCCATTAGGGATTATGAATAGATTTTCCCCATTCACTAGTCAGGTATTTAGAAGTCTGGGTTACTATTCTAATGTTTGGCTGAAACTTCTAGTCATTGTTAATGGTTTCCTGTATAAAGATGTTGGAGTAGCCACATGGATCCTATGGAAGCATTTTTTTTCACATTCTACTGATGAGATCTTTTTTTATATAGATGCAACCATCATTTATCATGCAGCAGGAGATTATGAATGGATTTGCCCCATTTACTAGTCAGGTACCTATGACGAAAATCATTTTAGATCCCAGTGTTGTTTTAGTTTTAGTAAACTATTCTAATTCATATTGATAATGGTTTCTTGTCAATAGATGTTGGAATACCATAATAGATTTGATGGAAACATTTTGAGTCGGGTATAACTTGCCTCACTTTTGTTGACGTGACATTATTGAGATAATATTTATGCAGGTGCATTGTTTAGTAAACTCTAGTTTTTGTCGATATATTATTTATTCCTTTGTACAGGGGTCATCAAGTTCTTTTCAACATCCCGAGATAAATGAATTGAACAATTCCGAAGGCATAAACAATGCATGGTCGCACCATAATTCGTCGGGAGGTGGAAGATAGCAACATGGTGGACAAGTTCATGTATTCAATCTCGTGACGATTCTTTTTAGCATGATTTGATTTGTTAAATTTGATCTTGTCTAGAGTTAGAATAGGGACAGATGCTGTTCATGTATTCCTATATATGGTTGAAGTATGCTCTATGAAAGTGCCAAAGATGAAAGCCAAGTATTTTCCTTCGAAAGAAGATGTGATTCTGCACAATTAAGTGCTAACAGACTTGTACATTCTGATTTGTTTTTTGATTTACAAATCACTTATCTGCTGAAGCTTTTTCCAACAATTTCACTGTAGAAAGTAGTTAAAAAAAAAAAAAAAAAAAAAAAAAAAAAAAAAACTACTTTCTAAAAAAAAAAAAAAAAAAAACAAAAAAAAAAAAAGACATAATTGTTGGAAAAAGCTTCAGCAGATAAGTGATTTGTAAATCAAAAAACAAATCAGAATGTACAAGTCTGTTAGCACTTAATTGTGCAGAATCACATCTTCTTTCGAAGGAAAATACTTGGCTTTCATCTTTGGCACTTTCATAGAGCATACTTCAACCATATATAGGAATACATGAACAGCATCTGTCCCTATTCTAACTCTAGACAAGATCAAATTTAACAAATCAAATCATGCTAAAAAGAATCGTCACGAGATTGAATACATGAACTTGTCCACCATGTTGCTATCTTCCACCTCCCGACGAATTATGGTGCGACCATGCATTGTTTATGCTTCGGAATTGTTCAATTCATTTATCTCGGGATGTTGAAAAGAACTTGATGACCCCTGTACAAAGGAATAAATAATATATCGACAAAAACTAGAGTTTACTAAACAATGCACCTGCATAAATATTATCTCAATAATGTCACGTCAACAAAAGTGAGGCAAGTTATACCCGACTCAAAATGTTTCCATCAAATCTATTATGGTATTCCAACATCTATTGACAAGAAACCATTATCAATATGAATTAGAATAGTTTACTAAAACTAAAACAACACTGGGATCTAAAATGATTTTCGTCATAGGTACCTGACTAGTAAATGGGGCAAATCCATTCATAATCTCCTGCTGCATGATAAATGATGGTTGCATCTATATAAAAAAAGATCTCATCAGTAGAATGTGAAAAAAAATGCTTCCATAGGATCCATGTGGCTACTCCAACATCTTTATACAGGAAACCATTAACAATGACTAGAAGTTTCAGCCAAACATTAGAATAGTAACCCAGACTTCTAAATACCTGACTAGTGAATGGGGAAAATCTATTCATAATCCCTAATGGCATGATGCATGGTGGTTACATCTATATGGAAAAAATTGACCCAATTAGTGAAATATAAACACAAATGATGAACTCAAAGGGACATACTTGATTATGGAAATTTAGATTTACTATAGGACCAAGAATGTTGCTAGGACAAAATGCATTTTGAACGTGATTTGCATTTCTTGAATTATCTGGTAAATGGGTCTCATCATGCGTTGCTTGGACAACCGGTTCTACATTACAAAAGAAGAAATATATTAATTGGCATCATGTGGCATAATTGTAAGCATAAACTAAACATATTAACTAGAACTTTGTGCGACTTAGCTCACCTCGACTTTCTATTAGCATTGAGGATGTTCCCTTATTGGATTTTTTCTTCTTTTTCTCACTCGAGTTTTTAAGCCTTTCATAACTTGTTCCCTTTCCTTTCCTTCGAAGGGGGTCTAACACCGTCATCCCACACAAAGAAGCTTCATTATCATCATCACTAGCATCATTTGTTACCATACTTGATTCGTATGATAATATTTCAACCACTGTTGCATCCAAGTTCTTCTTTGCTATTTTCATAGTATTTCCATCTTTGGCTCCCAAACTCATCACTTGAAAGGATTTTTGCATTAACATTGAAAATTGATTAAATGTAGATGGACTTGGTGACATTTGATGAGATCCATCATTCCCACACCCTTGCTTCGCACCCTTAATCCATCTTTTCAAACATAGGAAGATGGAATGCTTGAAACCAAAACATTGTTCGCATTCAGCACATGCAAAGCATGGCGACACAACCACCCTTGCGTTTCAAATAATTTGCATTCACAAGAAATTGAAAAGTCCGAAGCATTAAATCTCACAACATGTTCACCTTGAATCCCCTTACACTTGAGAGTGTATTCATAAACCGACCCATGGAAAGCAGTACTTGAAATCCCTTCGGAGACACTTTGAAAAAATTCTTCATTAAACCTTTTAAAAATGACACGAGTGTACACCGAAGCCGCATGCGTCAATATCCCATTGGGAGAATTATAATTATCTTGAACTTCAATTTCTCTCATATGTTTTAGTTGTTCTTCATAATGGTGGACAAATTCTACAAGTGTCAATGTCTTGGTCGACATTTGTTGGAAGACATTGTTAGTGCTCTCGCTCCTTTGGCTTGATCTTATGCCACAAGAAAAAGTATCTCGACCAAAAGCTGAACTCCATTTATGTCTCAAATCATATAACCTATGAAACCAACTGTTATTCTCAGTTTTCCACTCCTCTTGCATTTTCCTCTAAGTAGATTCAAATTCTTCCTCTGATTTGCATCTATACATAAGTCCATGGAAATATTTGTCCTTGAACCCCGGCTTGTGGTAAAGATGGGGAATATTTTGATTGGCATTCTTCCCAATATGCCAAGTACATAAACGGTGTTGAGTATTTGGAAACACCGTTTGAATGGCTTTTGCCATGGCTTGGTCTTGATCAGTAAAAATGGTTTTTGGAGCCTTATTTCCCATAGACTTCAAAAACACATCAAATAATCAAGTAAATGTATCTGCAGTCTCATCCAATAAAAATGCACATCCAAACAGAGTATTCTTCCAATGATGATTAACTCCAACAAAAGGTGCACACACCATGTTATACTTGTTAGTACGATATGTGGTATAAAAAATCATCACGTCATCGAACAGTCATAATCAAATTTAGACAAACTATCTCTCCAAAATAGGTTTGTCATTCTACCATGTTGATCTACTTGTACTGCATAGAAAAACACTGGATTTTGCATTTGCATGCAATGAAAATGATTCAGAAGACTTTGACAATCTCCCCCACTTATAAGATTTAATCTTTCACTCTACAAATAATTTTGGCAATCACGCAAAATAAAATTCAAGTTTTGGCTTCCTCCTGCTTGGCTTGCCAAGAGCTTATATGATGTTGTCCCCCCAATGCCAGCATTGGCCATGGTAGATAAAACACCTTTGCAATTATCGGAAATCATTCTTCCACATCTTATTAAGTGCCTTTGATGTTCCAGAATAAAATCATGATTATGCTCAGGAATGTACTCTATGACTTTATAAACACCATTCTTAACCTTAAATCTAATAAAAGCAGGACAACCACATCTAACTTCAAGTCTTTCATATTTTCTTTCTTGATCGGATGAGTTGACAGAATACCCCTCACAATTACACACAAAAGTTCGTCGAGTTATTTCTCCTTTGTTGTTTTTTCTAGTCTTATCCTTCCTCGCTCCAAATCCTTTGCCTATAGCGTAGGCCACATATTTATGATATGCTTCAAGTTCACTTGCAAAAACCATTCCTATTGCAAACTCAAAATCTTTTTCTAAATCACGAGTTACATGTGCTAGATGGGCAATTTCATGCTGCAAACAAAGAACAAAAATATTTAGTGTAGTGCTTTTATAAGCAAAACATCTCTAACATTTGAGAAAGAAAATATTTTTCACATAGTATGAGATCAGGTTTACCTCTAATTCAGCCATCAGATAACCTTATATGTGCAAATTAATTGGCGAGCGGACCTTTGTTAGTCGAAGTTTTTGCAAGTGAATCGAGGAGAGACTTTGTGGGACGAAGAATGCAATACCAGTGATTGAGGGCCTGACCCAAACGAGGACCGACCTTCCTGAAAGAAAGCCACTTATTATTCGATTCAGTCAGCACTACACTCCGAATTATGAATTCATTCAGGTAATGGTCTGATTAGCATAGAGTCTTTTAACCTTCAATCAACAAGACCATCACATTACAAAGAATGATAGAATGAAAACCTGCATGGAAATATATCCCTTCTTTTCCGAAAGAAAAGCTAAAACTAGTCGAGAAAATGTTCTTTATAGCCACCCCCACTTCATTCTTACAAAATTGAAACAACATCAAATTCCAGTCAAATTCTACCATTCCCATTCCCCATCATCAGTTAAAAAGAATCTTCAAATACTATTAAGGCTACGATGAAACCAATCACACATATTAAAATATCAATTTGATGGCAATTTCGGGAGATGGAAACACAGGTGTAAATAAATCCCTTTTCATTTTTGCTCATTGAGGGGGGGGGGTGCTCAAGTTATTTGACATATGAGTTTATGCGTGCGCGAGAGAGAAAACATGTGAGGCAATGGTGTAGCGTGGCCTTACACAATCTTGAATGTATACCCAATTTCGTACTCGCTCTTGATGAACTTCAAGAGCCCGAGGCTCTTGTCGACGGTAGTCACCTGCCCCTCGGCCTCTGCCTCACTCCCTTCTGTGATCGCCACCCTATTCACATTCACTATTTCTTTGGCCTCTGTTTTGTTGGCGACGGCAAGGCAATGGTCGCTTGACGAAAGCCGGAGCAGCAACAATCACAGAGCAACAACAATCGCAGAGCAACAAAATGTGAGAGAATGCATCCTCTTGAAATCACAATGTAGCGCTGAAGCAGCCGGATAAGTAACGCAATGAGCTTTGCGGAACAGAGGAGGAGAGCGAAATCGACCCAAAATTTTGAAGGGGAAAGAGGTTGGTAGAGAGAACATAGACCCAAATTTTTGAAGAAGAAGAGGTAACGTGAGTTTGTTCGTGGGTGGGAGTGGGGGCCGGAGAGGTAGTGTGAAGTTCTTGAAGAGAAGAGGGAAATCGCCATCAATGCATGTAGAAAAGTAGCAGCCAAATCAAATGAACAGTGATGGAACAGAGGAGAGAGAAAGGGTTGCAGGTCTACTAAGAAAGCAAATTTTCAAATGAAAAAGAGAAAGTAAAATATTTTTTGGAAAAAGCCAAGTGGTATTGTAGAGGCACGTGTCTCTTCTTGATTGGTTGGGGAGTACGGTGATGTGGTCCTCCGGGAGGACCTAATATTTTCTCCGTCGTGTCATGCGGGTGGAGAAAAAGTCTTCACCTAAAGTCCCTTTCTATCCTCCTTTTCTCCCATGCCTTAATAAAGTCGGGTTAGCTTTATAGCGTTCACCTAATCTTCCATCTCGAGATAAGAACAGCAGCTGCCTCTGCCAGTCCACTCTCCGCCCTCACGACCACTTAGTTGATCCAGTCGGTAAGATCCGTGGAGATGAAACAATTTAACAAAGATCTCTACCTTTGGTTCGCTGCTCGTCGTATTAAGCTCAATTTCTCACCATCGACTTAAAAAAATACAACGCAGAAAAAATAAAGATGCAATGCATAGGAAAATATTTTTGGTGAGAATTAATTCTCAATTTTGTGCGATATGAATGAGAAAAAAAAAAGAAAAATCAAATTTAAGTGTCGACATGGTGTTGCGTGAATCCATTAGGTGACGATACTCCATGCTTTGATTGATCGTTTTGGTTATCAAATGCAGAAAGACAAAGAAAATTAAAAAAAATTAATTTTTTCATTTGTTTATTTTAATTTTGCATAATGTCACAAGAAAAATAAAATCTATAGTAGCGCGAGGCGCATTGGGGTCCCAATAATTGACACCAAGGTGGTATATGTTAGGTTAAAGATATGTACATCGAAGTAACTTTCAACAGTGTCATTTATATCATCTGATGGGAAGTTCAATGTTAAATAAAAGTTCTACTTTCACATTGTAAAAGTTCAAATAAAAATCATGAATAAAAAATAAAGAGTGGACCGACGCTCATTGAACACCCACTTAAATAATTTGCATTATGAAAAGAAGAAGAAGATGGATTTACAAACGTTTTTGAACGTACGAGGGCGAAGAGAAAGTTTAAGTGACTCTTAGATGATATGAAAAAAATCATGAAAAAATCATGCATATATTTGATATTTCCTATGATCACATATAACTATAAATGCTGAAAAATGTAATCTACGATAATCAATATGATTGACAAGTAGCCAATGGGTCTCCTAACTTCTTTATTTGAATTCTAAGTATTTTCAAGTGTTTCCATAAATTTCTCATCTTT